>JAQIZT010000619.1:0-20159 GCA_029228515.1 Populus alba x Populus x berolinensis | reverse complement strand
ATAGTATTGTAATACCAAATATTGAATTTCATGGCAATTTTGAGATCGTTTGGTCTTTGGTTTCAATCCTGTTACGTAAAAGGATAGATTAGCATCATTTTTTGGATGTTCCATATGGCCGCAAGGGGTTTGGGTCTTAGACATAAGAGAACGACCTATAAATCGATATTCGGGTGGATGGTAATCATATTGTGAAATACTAAATATTGTATTTCAGGCAATGTTTCGCGATTGGTTTAGGTTGGGTTTCAATCCTGGGATGTAAAAGGTTTTTAGATTTGCGTCTGGTTTTGGAAGATTCATTTCGGCCACAAAGGAATGGGGGTACTTGTATAAGAGAACGAGCTTTGAAATTAAATCATTCAGTGGTGATCATTGTATTGTATACTAAAAATTTAATTTCAGGCCATTTCGAGATCGTTTTGCTCTGGTTTGAATACTGGTACGTAATAGGTTAGATTTGCGTCATCTTTTGGTTGTTCAATACGGGCGCAAAGGGTTTTATGTACCTCGTAATAAGATAACGACCTATAAATTGATATTCGGAGTTGTCATAGTATTGTAATAAACCATATTTTTTTTTTCAGGCAATTTGTGATAGTTTGGAGTCTTGGTTTCAATCTGTTACGTAAAATGTTAGAATTTGCGTTTGTGTTTTGGAAGTTCATTTCGGTCCTACAAAGACTTGGGTAACTTGACATAAGAGAACGAGCTATAAATTAATATTCAGAGGTGTCATAGTATTGTTTTACTTAAAATTTAATTTCAGGCCATTTCGAGGATCGGTTTGCTCAGGTTTGTATAATGGTACGTAAAAGGTTATATATGTGGGAGTCATCTTTTGGAGGTTCAATTCGGCCGCAAAGGGGTTTATGTAGTCGACATATGCAGACGACCATAAAATTGATATTCGGAGTTTTCATAGTATTGTAATATCAAATATTGAATTTAAGGCAATTTTGAGATCGTTGGGTCTTGGTTGAATCTGTTACGTAATAAGGACTAGATTTAGCATCATTTTTTGGTTGTTCCCATAAGGCCGCAAAGGGGTTTCAAGTAACTAGGCGTAAGAGAAGACCTATAAAACGATATTCGGTGTTGTCATCATATTGGATACTAAATATTGAATTTCATGGCCTAATTTCGAGATGGTTTTGGTCTGGGTTTCAATCCTTGGGACGTTAAAGCCTTTGATTTGGTTCTGGTTTTGGCAGTTCACATTTCGGCCTCAAAGGCATAGGGTTTCTAGACATAAGAGAACGAATATAAATTAATATTCAGTGGTTGTCATAGTATTGTTATAATAGTATTTAATTTCGGGCATTTCGTGAATCATTTGCTTTGGTTTGAATACTGGGACTAAAAGGTTAGATTTGAGTAATGTTTTGGCGGTTCTATACGGCAGCAAGCGGTTTTGGGTACCTAGACATAAGAGAACACCTATAAATTGATATTCGGAGTTTTCATTGTATTTGTTAATACCAAATATTGAAATTTCAGGGCAATTTTGAGTATCGTTTGTTCTTGGTTTCAATCCTGTTACGCATAAAAGGATAGATTAGGCATCTTTTTTGGATGTTCCCATAAGGCGCAAAGGGGTTGGGGTACCTTAGACAATAAGGAGAACGACCTATAAACGGTTATTTCGGTGTTGTCTCATATTGGGGAATACTAAATTATTGAATTTCAGGCAATCTTCGAGATGGTTTGCTCGGGGTTTCAATCATGGGACGGTAAAAGGTTAGGATTTGAGTCTTGGTTTTGGAAGTTCATGTCGGCTCAAGGGCAGTTGGGTACTAGACATAAGAGAACGACCTATAAATTGAGAATTTCGACGTTTCTATAGTATTGTAATACCAAATATTGAATTTCAGGCAATTTTGAGATCGTTTGGTCCTTGGTTTCAATTCTGTTACGTAAAAGGATAGATTAGCATCATTTTTTTGGATGTTCATTAAGGCGCAAAGGGGTTTGGGTATCTAGATTAAGAGAACGACCTAATAAATCGATATTCGGTGTTGTCATATTATTGGAATACTATATATTGAATTTTCAGGCAATTTCGAGATGGTTTTGTCTGGGGTTTCATTCTTGGGACGTAAAAGGTTAGATTTGCGTCTGGTTTTGGAAGTTCTTTTCGGCCACAAAGGAATGGGGGGGTACCTTGACATAAGAGAACAGCTATAAATTAATATTCAGTGGAGTAATAGTTATGCGTAATACTAAAAATTTAATTTAAGGCCATTTCGAGATCGTTTGCTCTGGTTTGTATACTGGTAAGTGAAAGGTTTAGATTTGCGTCATCTATTTGGTTGTTCAATACGGCCGCTAAGGGTTTATGTACTCGACATAAAGATAACGACCTATAAATTGATATTGGTGGTTTATAGTATTGTAATACCAAATATTTAATTTCAGGCAATTTTGAGAGGTTTGGGTTTTGGTTTCAATCCTGATACGTTAAAATGTTACGATTTTCGTCTGGTTTTGGAAGTTCATTTCGGCCTCAAAGAATTGGGGACCTTGACATAAGTGACGAGCTATAAATTAATATTCAGAGGTGTCATTAGTATTGTAATACTAAAAATTTAAATTTCAGGCCATTTCGAGATCGTTTGCTCTGGTTTGAATCCTGGTACGTAAAAGGTTATTTATGCGTCATCTTTGGTGGTTCATTACGGCCGCTAAGGGTTTATGTAGCTTGACATAACGAGAACGACCTATAAATTGATTTTCGTAGTTTTTCATAGTATTGTAATATCAAATATTGAATTTCAGGCAATTTTGAGATCGTTTGGTCTTGGTTTTCAATTCTGTTACGTAAAAGGTTTAGATTAGCATCATTTTTTGGATGTTCCATAAGGCGCAAAGGGGTTTCAGTACCCTAGGCGTAAGATGAACGACCTATAAATCGATATTCGGTGTTGTCATCATATTGGAATTCTAAATATTGAATTTAAGGCAAATTTCAGAGATGGTTTGGTCTGGGTTTCAATCCTGTGGACGGTAAAAGTTAGATTTGCGTCTGGTTTTGGAAGTTCATTTTCGGCCTCAAAGGCATAGGGTATCTAGGGACATAAGAGAACGACCTTATAAATTAATATTCAGTGGTGTCATGTATTGTAATACTAAGTATTTAATTTAGGGCCATTTCGAGATCATTTGCTCTGGTTTGAAATGCGTATCTAAAAGGTTAGATTTGCGTCATGTTTTTGGAGTTTCAATACGGCCGCAAGGGTTTGGGTACCTCGTCATTAAGAGAACCAAATATAATTGATTATTCGGAGTTTTCATAGTTTTTGAATACACAAAATATTGAATTGCCAGGAAATTTTGAGATTTTTGGTCTTGGTTTCAATCCTGTCCTACGTAAAAGCAATTGATTAGCTTCATTTTTTGGATGTTCCATAAGGCCGCAAAGGGGTTTGGGTAACTAGACATAATGAGAAGACCTATATAATCGATATTCAGGTGTTGTCATCTTATTGGAATACTTAATATTGAATTTCAGGCAATTTCGAGATGGGTTTGCTCTGGGTTTCAATCAGGGACGTAAAAGGTTAGATTTGCAGTTGGTTTTGGAAGTTCATTTAGGCCTCTAAGGATATTGGGTACTAGACATTAGAGACCGACCTATAAATTGATATTCGGAGTTTTCATAGTATTGTTAATACAAATTATTGAATTTCAGGCAATTTTGAGGATCAGTGTGATCTTGGTTTAATCCTGTTACGTAAAAGGATAGATTAGCATCATTTTTTGGTGGTTCCATAAGGCGCAAAGGAGTTTTGGGTATCTAGAAAAAGAGAACGATCCTATAATACGATATTCGGTGTTTTACATCATTATAGGGAATACTAAAATATTTTGAATTGACAAGGGCAATTTCGAGATGGTTTTTGGTTGGGTTTCAAATCTGGGACGTTAAAAAAGGTTAGATTTGGTTCTGGTTTTGGAAGTTCATTTCGGCCATCAAAGGAATGGGGTGTACCTTGACATAAGAGAACGGAGCTATTAAATTAATATTCTGTGGTGTCTTTAGGTATTGTAATACTAAAATTTTAATTTCAGGCCATTTCGAGATCGTTTGCTCTGGTGTGTATACTGGTACGTAAAAGGTTAGATTTATGCGTCATCTTTTGGTTGTTCAATTAAGCCGCAAAGGGTTTATGTACCTCGACATAAGATATCGACCTATAAATTGTTATTCGGAGATTTCATAGTATTGTAATACAAAATATTTAATTTCCAGGCAATTTTGATGATCGTTTGGTCTTGGTTTCAATCCTGTTACGTAATATGTTTGATTTGCGTCTGGTTTTGGAAGTTCATTTCGCACGCCAACAAAGGAATTGGGTACCGTGACATCAGAGAACGAGCTAATAAATTAATATTCAGAGGTTGTCATTGTATTGGGATACTAAAAATTTATTTTCAAGGGCAATTTACGTGATCGTTTGCTCTGGTTTGAATATGGTACGTAAAAAGGTAGATATGCGTTTCTTTTGGAGGTTTATTACGGTAGCAAAGGGTTTAGGTAGCATCGACATAAGAGACGACCGAATATATAAATTGATATTCGGTGTTTTCATAGTATTGTAATATCATATATTGAATTTCAGGCAATTTTGAGATCGATTTGTCTCTGGTTTCAATACTGTTACGTAATATGGATAGATTAGCATCATTTTTTGGATTATGTTCCATATGGCCGCAAAGGGGTTTCGAGTACCTAGGCGTAAAAGTGATAGACTATATAAATCGATATTCGGTGTTGTTATCATATTTGGAATACTAAATATTGAATTTCAGGCAATTTCGAGATGGTATGGTCTGGGTTTCAATCCTGGGACGTAAAAGGTTAGATTTGCGTTTGGTTTTGGAAGTTCATTTCTGGCTAAAAGGGCATAGAGTATTCTTAGACATAAGAGAACGACCTATAAATTTATATTCAGTGGTGTCATAGTATTGTAATAATAAGTATTTAATTTCGTGGCCATTTCGAGCTTCATATGCTCTGGTTATGAATACTGGTACTAAAAGGTTTGATTTGCTTCATGTTTTGGTGGTTCAATACGGCCGCAAAGGGTTTGGGTACCTGACATAAGAGAACCACCTATAAAATTGATATTCGGAGTTTTAATAGTATTCTTAGTATTTGAAATACCAAATATGGAATTTCAGGCAATTTTTGAGATCGTTTGGTCTTGGTTTCAATCATGTTAAGTAATTGGATAGATTAGGCATCATTTTTTGGATGTTCCATATGCGCAAAAGTGGGTTTGGGTACCTAGACATAATGAGAACGACACACTATAAAATCGATCATTCGGGTGTTTGTATCTAATTGGTAATAGTAATATTGAATTTCAGGCAATTTCGAGATGGTTTGCTAGGGTTTCAATCCTGGGAAGTAAAAGGTTAGATTTGCGTCTGGTTTTGGAAGTTCATTTCGGCCTCAAAGAGCATTGGTTAACTAGAATACTTGAGGGATACGTCTTATATAAATTGATATTCGGAAGTTTTTCATAGTATTGTAATACAAATTATTGACATTTCTTTTTTTTTTTTTTTTTTTTTTTTTTTTTTGAGGCAATTTTGAGAGCGTTTTGGTCTTGGTTTCAATCCTGTTACGTAAAAGGATAGATTAGCTTCATTTTTTGGATGTTTCCCTAAGGACGAATAGGGGTTTGGTGTATATAGACATAAGAGAACGACCTATAAATCGGATATTCGGTGTTAGTCTTCATATAGGAATACTAAATATTGTATTTCAGGCAATTTCGAGTATGGTTCTGGTCTGGGTTTCAATCCTGGGACGTAACAGGTTAGATTTGCTTCTGGTTTGGGAAGTTCATTTCGGACACAACGGAATTGGGTACCTTGACTAAGAGAACGAGCTATAAATTAATATTCTGTGGTTTTCATAGTATTGTATTACTAATAAATTAATTTAGGCCATTTCGAGATCGTTTTGCTCTGGTTTGAATACTGGTACAGTAAAAGGTTAGATTTGCGTCATCTTTTGGTTGTTCAATACGGCCGCAAAGGGTTTATGTACCTCGACATAAGAGATAAGACCTATAAATTGATATTCGAGAGTTTTAATAGTTATTGTAATACCAAATATTTATTTCAGGCAATTTTGAGTTCGTTTGGTCTTGGTTTCAAAATCCTGTTTGTTAAAATGTGCAGATTTGCGGTTTTTTTTTCTGGTTTTGGGATGTTCATTTCGGCACAAAGGAATTGGGTACCTTGACATAAGAGAGACGAGCTATAATTATTATTCAGAGGTGTCATAGTTATTTTAATACTAAAAATTTTATTTCAGGCCATTTCCGTGGATTGTTTGCTCTGGTTTGAATACTGGTACGTATAAGGTTATATATGCGTCATCTTTTGGAGGCTTCTATACAGGCCGCAACGAGTTTATGTTAGCTCGACATAAGAGAACGACTATAACATTGATTTTCGGAGTTTTCATAGTATTGTAATATCAAATATTGAATTTCAGGCAATTTTTGAGATCGGTTTGGTCTTGGTTTCAATACTAGGTACGTAAAAGATAGAATAGCATCATTTTTGGATTGTTCTTAAGGCCGCAATAGGTGGTTTCAGTACCTAAGGCGTAAGAGAACGACATACTAAATCGATATTAGGTGTTGTCATATTGGATTACTAAATATTGAATTTCAGCAATTTCGAGGTGGTGTGATCTGGGTTTCAATCCTTGGGACGTTTAAAAGGTTAGATTTGCGTCTGGTTTTGGAAGTTCATTTCGGCCTCAAAGGCATAGGGTATTAGACATAAGAGAACGACCTATGAATTTAATATTCAGTGGTGTCTTAGTATTGTAATACTAAGTATTTAATTTCGGGACCATTTAGAGATCATTTTGTCTGCTTTGTAAAATAATTGGATACTAAAAAGTTTGATTTGCGTCATGTTTTGGAGGTTCAATACGGCGACAAAAGGGTTTGGTACTCGACATAAGAGAACACCTATAAATTGATATTCGGGAGTTTTTTATAGTATTTGGAATACCAAATATTGAATTTCAGGCTCAATTTTGTGGATCGTTTGGTCTTGGTTTTCATTCTGTTAAGTAAAAGGATAGATTAGCATATTTTTTGGATGTTCATAAGGCAAAGGGGTTTGGGTACCTAGACATAAGAGAACGACCTATAAATCGATATTCGGTTGTTGTTCATTATATTGGAATACTAAAGATTGAATTTCAGGCAAGTTCGAGATGGTTTGCTCTGGGTTTCAATTCATGGTCGTAAATGTTTAGATTTGGTCTTGGTTTTTTGGATGTTCATTTCGGCCTCAAAGGCATTGGGTACTAGACATAAGAGAACGACCTATAAATTGTTATTCGGAGTTTCATTGTAATTTAATACCAAATATTGAAATTTCAGGCAATTTGAAGATCGTTTGGTCTTGGTTTCAATCCTGTTACCGTAAAAGGATAGATTAGCATAATTTTTTTGGATGTTCCATAATGCCGCAAAGGGTTTGGGTTCTAGGACATAAGAGAACGACCTATAAATCGATAATTCGGTGTTGTCATCATCTTGGAATACTAAATATTGAATTTCAGGCAATTTCGAGATGGTTTGGTCTGGGTTTCAATCCTGGGACGTTAAAAGAAGGGTAGATTTGCGTCTGGTTTTGGAAGTTCATTTCGGACAAAGGAATGGGGGTACATTGACATAAGAGAACGAGCTATTAATTAATATTCAGTGGTTGTCATTGATTTGTAATACTAAAATTTAATTTCAGGCCATTTCGAGTATCGTTTGCTTGGATTTGATTTAATGGTACGTAATAAACAAGGTTAGATTTTGCGTTATCTTTTGGTTGTTTCAATACGGCCGCAAAGGGTTTAGTTACTCGACATAAGATAACGACCTATAAATTGATCATTCGGAGTTTTCATTGTATTGTAATACCAATTATTTAATTACAGGCATTTTGAGATCGTTTGGTCTTGGTTTTCAATCCTGTTACGTAAAATGTTAGATTTGCAGGTATGGTTTTTGGATGTTCATTTACGGCCACAAAGGATTGGGTACCTTGACATAAGAGAAACGAGATATAAATTAATATTCAGAGGTGTCATTGTATTGTAATACCTAAAATTTTATTTCAGGCCCATTTCGAGATCGTTTTGCTTCTGTGGGTTGAATTCTGGTACGTATAAGGTTATATATGCGTCATCCTTTTGGAGGTTCAATACATGGCCGGCAAAGGGTTTATGTAGCTCGTAACATAAGAGAACGACGAATAAACTGATATTCGGAATAGATTTTCATTGTATTGTAATATCAAATATTGAATTTCTGGCAATTTTGAGATCGTTTGGTCTTGGTTTCATTCCTGTTACGTAAAAGGTTAGATTAGAATCATTTTTTGGATGTTAATAAGCGACGCAAAGGGGTTTCAGTACCTAGGGTAAGAGAAGTCCTATAAATCGAATTATTCGGTGTTGTCATCATATTGGAATACTAAAATATTGAATTTCAGGCAATTTCGAGTGGGTTTGCTATGGGTTTCAATTCTGGGTAGTTAAAGGTTAGATTTGCGTCTGGTTTTGGAAGTTCATTTCGGCCTCAATGGCATAGGAGGTATTAGAAATATGGAGAACGACCTATAAATTAATATTCAGTGGTGTCATAGTATTGTTACTACTAAGTTTTTAATTTCGGGCCATTTCGAGATAATTTGCTCTCGGATCTTGGAATACTGTACTAAAAGGTTAGATTTGCTGTCATGTTTTTGGAGGTTCATTCAATACGGCGGCAAAGGGTTTGGTTCGTGGTGACATAAGAGAACCAACTACTAATATTGTTATTCGGCAGGTCTTTTCATAGTATTGGAATACCAACTATTGAATTTCAGGCAAAATTTTGAAGATGTTTGGATTGGTTTTCAATCCTAGTTAACGTAATAGGATAGATTAGCATCTAAATTTTTTTGGATGTTCCATAAGGACGCAAAGGGGTTTGGGGTTACCTAGACATAATGAGAACGACCTTTAATTAGTTATTCGGTTGTTGTTCATATATTGAATGACTAAATATTGAATTTCAGGCAATTTCGTGATGGTTTGCTCTGGTTTTCATCTGGTCGGTAAAAGGTAAGATTTGCGTTATTAGGTCTTGGTTTGGAAGTTCATTTCGGCCTCAAAGGCATTGGGTTGTTCCTAGATAACGAGAACGGACTATAATATATATTGATATTCATTTTTAGGAGGTTTAATAGTATTGTAATACCAAATATTGAATGTCAGGCAATTTTGAGAATCGTTTGGTCCTTGGTTTCAATTATGTTAGTTATATGGATAGGATTTGCTTCATTTTTTGGATGTTCCATAAGGCCGCAAAGGGGTTTTGGGTATCTAGACCATAAGAGAACGACTATAAATCGATATTCGGTGTTGTCATGCATATATGGAATACTAATATAGATTGTAATTTCAGGGCAATTTCGAGATGGTTTGGGTTGGGTTTTCAGTACTGGGAAGTAAAAGGTTAGATTTGAGTCTGGTTTTGGTAGTGAAGTTCATTTCGGCCACAAAGGAAGGCGGTACATTGTATAAGAGAAAGAGCTATAAATTAATTATTCTGTGGTGTCATAGTATTGTAATATCTAAAAATTTAATTTCAGGCCATTTCGAGATCGTTTGATCTGGTTTGAATACTTGGTACGTAAAAGGTTAGATTTGCGTCAATCTTTTGGTTGTTCAATACGGCCGCTGCAAATGGTTTATGTACCTCGACATAAGATAACGACCTATAAATTGTCGTTCGGAGTTTTCATAGTATTGTAATACCAAATATTTAATTTCAGGCATTTTGAGTTTCGTTTGGTCTTGGTTTCAATCCTGTTACGTTTAAAAATGTTAGATTTGCGTCTGGTTTTGGAAGTTCATTTCGGCCACAAAGGAATTGGGTACATTGACATAAGAGAACGAGATATAAATTAATATTCAGATGGTGTCATAGTATTGTGAATACTAAAAATTTAATTTCTGGCCATTTCGAGATCGTTTGCTCTGGTTTGATTACTGGTACGTAAATGGTTTTATTATGCGTTCATCTTTTGGAGGTTCAATACGGCGACAAAGGGTTTATGTAGCTCGACATAAGAGATACGACCTATAAATTGATATTAGGAGTTTTTTAGTCATTTTAATATAATTATTATTGAATTTCAGGCAATTTTGATGATCGTTTGGTCTTGGTTTCAATCCTGTTACGTAAAAGGATAGATTAGATTCTTTTTTTGGATGTTCCATATGGCCGCATAAGGGGTTTTCAGTACCTAGGGCGTAAGAGAACGAACCTATTAAAGCGATATTTCGGTGTTGTCATCATATTGGTATACTAAATATTGATTTTAAGGCAATTTCGAGATGGTTTGGTCTGGGTTTAAAATCTGGGACGTAAAAGGTTATTAGATTTGCGTCTGGTTTTGGAAGTTCATTTCGGCCTCAAAGGAATAGGGTATTCTAGACATAAGAGAACGGACCTAATAAATTAATATTCAGTTGGTTGTCATATGTATTGTAAATACTATGTATTAATTTGTGGGCCATTTAGAGTTCATTTGCTCTGGTTTTGAATACTGGCTACTAATAGGTTAGATATTGCGTCATGTTTTGGAGGTTCAATACGGCCGCAAAGGTTTGGGTAACTCGACATAAGAGAACCACCTTTAAATTGATTTGGAGTTTTCATAGTATTTGAATACCAATATTTGAATGTCAGGCAATTTTTGAGATCGATTGGTCTTGGTTTCAATCCTGTTACGTAATGAATAGATTAGCATCATTTTTGGATTTTCCATAAGGCCGCAAAGGGGTTTGATGGTGGTACTACGACATAAGAGAACGACCTATAAATCGATATTCGAGTTGTGTCATAATATTGGAATATAAATATTGAATTTCAGGCAATTTCGAGATGGTTTGCTCTGGGTTGCCATACTTGGGCGTAAAAGGTTAGATTTGCCGTCTGGTTTTGGAAGTTCATTTTCGGGCTCAAAGGCATTGGGTACCTAGACATAAGAGAACGAACTAATAAATTGTATATTCGGAGGTTTCATAGTATTGTTAATACAAATATTGAATTTCAGGCAATTTTGAGATCGTTTGGTCTTGGTTTAAAACTGTTAAGTAAAAGGATAGGATTAGCATCATTTTTTGGATGTTCCATAAATGGGCCGCAAAGGGGTTTTGGTATTTACAATAAGAGATCGAGATTAAAATCGTTATTCGGTAGTTGTCATCATATGTGGAATACTAAATATTTGAATTTCAGGCAATTTCGAGATGGTTTGGTCTGGGTTTCAATCCTGGGGACGTAAAAGGTTTAGATTTGGGTTTTCGGTTTGGAAGTTCATTTGCGGACCAAAGGAATGGTGTACCTTGACATAAGAGAAGAGCTATAAATTAATATTCAGTGGTGTAATTGTATTGTAATATAAAAATTTAATTCAGGCCAGTTCGAGATAACGTTTGCTTTCTTTGGGTTTGAAAATTACTGGTACGTAAAAGGTTAGATTTGAGTCATCATTTTGGGTGTTCAATACGGCCGCCAAAGGGTTTATGTACCTCGACATAAGATAACGACATATAAATTGATATTCGGAGTTTTCATGTATTGTAATACCAAATATTTAAATTTCTATTGCAATTTTGAGATCGTTGGGTCTTTGGTTACAATCATTGATACGTGAAATGTTAGATTTGCGTAGGTTTTGGAAGTTTTCATTTCGGCCACTAAAGGAATGGGTACCTTGACATAGAGAACGAGCTATAAATTAATATTCTGAGGTTGTCATAGTTTTGTAAATACTATAAATTGTAATTTCTGGGCCATTTCGAATATCGTTTGCTCTGGTTTGAATAATGGTACGTAAAAAGGTTATATATGCGTCATCTTTTTGAGGTTCAATACGGCCGCAAAGGGTTTATGTAGCTCGACATAAGAGAGAACGACCTATAAATGATTTTCGGTGTTTTCATAGTATTGAAATATCAAATATTGAATTTCAGGGCAATTTGGTGATCGTTTTTGTCTTGGTTTCAATCTGTTACGTAAAAGGATAGATTAGCATCATTTTTTGGATGTTCCTTTAAGGCCGCTAAAGGGGTTTCTGGTACATATAGGCGTAAGAGAAGAACCATATAAATCGATATTCGGGGTTGTCATATGATTGGAATACTACTATTGAATTTCAGGGCAATTTCGAGATGGTTTTGCTCTGGGTTTCAATCCTGGGACGTAAAAGGTTAGATTTGCGTCTGGTTTTGGAGTTCATTTTCGGGCCTCAAAGGCATTGGTACCTATGACATAAGAGAACGACCTATAAATTGATATTCGGGGTTGTTGCATAGTATTGTAATACTAATATTGAATTTCAGGCCATTTTGGATATCGTTTTGGTCTTGGTTTCAATTCTGTTACGTAAAAGGATAGATTAAGGCATTTTTTTTGGATTGTTTATAGGAACCGCAAAGGGGTTTGGGTATCTAGAATAAGAGTACGACCTATAAATCGATATTCGGTGTGGTCATTCATCTTGGAATAACTAATATTGAATTTCAGGCAATTTCGAGATGGTTTGGTCTGGGTTTCAATCCTGGGACGTAAAAGGTTAGATTTGCGTCATGTTTTTGGAAGTTCATTTCGGCCACAAAGGAATGGTTACCTTGACATAAGAGAAGAGCTAATAAATTAATATTCAGTGGTGTTAGTATTGTAATACTTAAAAATTTAATTTCAGGCCATTTTCGAGGTAGTTTTGTTTTTTTTTACTATGGTTTGAATAATGTAACGTAAAAGAGTTAGATTTGCGTTCATCTTTTGGTTTGTTCTCAATACGGCTCCGCAAAGGGTTTAATGATACCTCGATCATAAGATTAACGAAATATAAGTTGATATAGCGAGTTTTCTTAGTATTGTAATACAAATATTTATATTTATAGGCAATTTTGAGATAGTTTGGTCTTGGTTTCAATCCTGTTACGTAATTGTTAGATTTGCGTCTGGTTTTGGAAAGTTCATTTCGGCCACAAAGAATTGGGTACCTTGACATAAGAGAAGAGTATAAATTAATATTCAGAGGTGTCATAGTAATTATGTAATACTAAAAATTTAATTTCAGGCCATTTCGAGATAGTTTGCTTGGTTTGAATACTGGTACGTAAAAGGTTATTTATGCGTCATCTTTTGAGGTTCAATACGAGCAAAGGGTTTTTTATGTAGTAGAAATAAGGAGAACGACCTATTAAATTGTATTCTGGAGTTATATTGTATTGTAATATCAAATATTGAATTTAAGGCATTTTGAGATAGTGTGTCTTGGTTTTTATTCTGTTAAGTATAGGATAGATTAGGCATCATTTTTTGGATGTTAATTATTGGCGCAAAGGAGTGTTTTCAGTACTAGGAGTAAGAGAACGACCTATAAATCGATATTCGGTGGTTGTCATCCATATTGGAATATAAATATTGAATTTCAGGCAACTCCGAGATGGTTAGGTCTGGGTTTAATCCTGGACGTAAAAATTAGATTTGCGTCTGGTTTTGGTAAAGTTTCATTTCGGCCTCATAGGCCATAGGGTATCTAGCCATAAGGAGAACTATCCTTCTAAATTAATATTCAGTGGTGTCATAGTTTTGTTAATACTAAGTATTTAATTTCGGGCCATTTCGAGATACATTTGCTCTGGTTTGAATTATGGTACTAATAAGGGCTAGATTTGCAGTCATGTTTTGGAGGTTCTTAAGGCCGCAAAGGGTTTGGGTAACTCGACATAAGAGACAACCTATAAATTGATATTCGGGAGTTTTCATAGTATTTGAATACAAATATTGAATTTCAGGCAAATTTTGAGATGTTTGGTTTTTTGGTTGGTTTTCAATTGTTACGTAAAAAAGGATAAGATTAGCATCATTTTTAGGATGTTCCATAAGGCCGCAAAGGGGTTTTTGGGTACCTAAGAACTTAAGAGAACGGACCTATAAATCGATATTCGGTGTTGTCATCTTATGGGAATACTAAATATTTGAATTTTCGGGCAATGTTTCGAGATGGTTTGATCTGGGTTTCAATCTTGGGACGTTAAAGGTTAGATTTGCGTCTGGTTTTGGAAGTTCATTTGCGGCCTCAAGGCATTGGGTACTAGACTAAGAGAACGACCTATAAATTGATATTTCGGTGCTTTTCATTAGTTATTGTAATACACAATATTGTATTTCTGGAAATTTTGAGATCGTTTGGTCTTGGTTTCAATCTGTTACGTAATAAGGAATAGTTTAGTTCATTTTTTGATGTTCCATTAGACCGCAAGAGGGTTTGGGTATCTAGACTTAAGAGGACGACCTATAATCGAATATTCGGGTGTTGTCATCATATTGAATATAAAATATTTGAATTTTAGGCAATTTCGAGATGGTTTGGTCTGGGTTTCAATCCTGGGGACGTTAATAGGGTAGATTTTTGCGTTGGTTTTGTAAGTTCATTTCGGCCAAGGGACATGGTGGTACCTGACATAAGAGAACGAGCTATAAATTAATATTAAGTGGTGTCATAGTATTGTAATACTAAAAATTTAATTTCAGTGCCATTTTCGAGATGTTTGATCTGGTATTGAATACTGGTACGTAAAAGGTTAGATTTGCGTCATCTTTTGGAGCTTGTTCAATACGGCCGCTAAAGGGTTATGTACCTCGACATAAGATAACGAACTATAAATTGATATTCGGAGTTTTCTTAGTTTTGTCAATTTACCAAATATTTAATTTCAGGCAATTTTTTTGAGATCGTTTGGTCTTGGTTTCAATCCTGTTACGTAAAATGTTAGATTTGCGTCTGGTTTTGGAAGTTCATTTCGGCACAAAGGAATTGGGTACCTTGACATAAGAGAACGAGCTATAAATTAATATTCAGAGGTGGTCATTGTATTGTAATACTTAAAATTTAATTTCAGGCCAATTTCGAGATGTTTGCTCTGGTTTGAATATGGTGTAAAAGGTTTTATTTGAGTCATCTTTTGGAGGTTCAATACGGCCGCAAAGGGTTTATGTAGCACGACTTAAGAGAATTGACCTATAAATTGAATCGGTGTGTTTTTTTCATAGTATTGTAATATCAAATATTGAATTTCAGGCAATTTTGAGATCGTTTGGTTGGTTTCAATCCTGTTACGTAAAAGGATAGATTAGCATCATTTTTTGGTGATGTTCCATAAGGCGCAAAGGGGGTTTCAGTACCTAGGCGTAAGAGAACGACCTATAAATCGATATTCGGGGTTGTCATATATTGGGAATACTAAATATTGAATTTCAGGCAATTTCGAGATTGTTTGGTCTGGGATTTCAATAACTGGGACGTAAAAGGTTAGATTTGCGTTGGTTTTGGAAGTTCATGGTCGGCATCAAAGGCTGTAGGGTATATAGACATAAGTGAACGACCTATAAATTAATATTCAGTGGGTGTCATAGTATTATCTGTCAATATATAGTATTTAACTTGTGGGCCATTTCGAGATCATTTGCTTGGTTTGAATTTTTGGTAACTAAAAGAAGATTTGCGTCATGTTTTGGAGGATCATTACTCGGCGCAAAGGGTTTGGGTACTCGAAATAAGAGAACCACCTATTAATTGATATTCGGAGTTTTCATTGTTTTTGAATACCAAATATTGAATTCTAGGGCGTGCAATTTGAGATCGTTTGGTCATGCGTTTTAAATCATGTTACGTAAAAGGATAGGATAGCATCATTTTTTGGATGTTCCTTAAGGCGCAAAGGGGTTTGGGTTCCTAGGGACATAAGAGATACGACCTATAAATCGATATTCGGTGTTGTCATCCTATTGGAATACTAAATATTGAATTTCAGGCAATTTCGAGATTGTTTGGCTCTGGGGTTTCAATCTGGGGACGTAAAAGGTTAGATTTGCGTCTGGTTTGGGAAGTTCATTTCGGCCTAAAGGCATTTGGTACATGAACTAAAAGATCGACCTATAAATTGTTATTCGGAGTTTTCATTGTATTGTAATACCAAAATATTGAATTTCAGGCAATTTTGAGTATTCGTTTGGTATTGGTTTCAATCTGTTAAGTAAAAGGATGATTAGCATCTTTTTTTTGGATGTTTCCATAAGGCCGCAAGGGGTTTGGGTATCTCAGACATAATGAGAGACGACCTATAACTCGATATTCGGTTCGTTTTCATCAGATTGGAATATAAATATTGAATTTCAGGCAATTTCGACGTTGTTTTGGTCTGGGTTTCAATCCTGGGACGTAAAAAGGTTAGATTTTGCGTGCTGGTTTTGGAAGTTCATTTCGGCACAAAGGAATGGGGGTACCATGACATAAGAGAACGGAGATATAAATTAATATTCAGTGGTGTCATAGTATGTGTAATACTAAAATTTGAATTTTAAGGCCATTTCGAGATCGTTTGCTCTGGTTTGATTTGGCTACGTAAAAGGTTAGATTTGCGTCATTTTTGGTTGTTCAATACGGACGCGCAAAGGGGTTCTTATGTACATCGACATAAGATAACGACCTATAAATTGATATTCGGAGGTTTTCATTGTATTGTAATAAATATTTAATTTCAGGCAATTTTGAGGATCGTTTGGTCATTGGTTTCAATCGTTGTTAGATAAAATGTTTGATTTGCGTTGGTTTTGGAAGTTTAATTTCGGCCAAAAAGTAATTGGGTCACCCTTGACAATATGAGAGACGAGCTTATAAATTAATATTCAGAGGGCGTCATAGTATTGTAATACTAAAAATTTAATTTCAGGAATTTCGAGATCGTTTGCTATGGTTTTGAATATGGTACGTAAAAGTGTTATATATGCGTCATCTTTTTGGGAGGTTTCATACGGAGCAAAAGGGTTTATGTTCTCGACATAACGAGAAGACATATATATAAATTGATATTCGGAGTCTTCATTGTATTGTAAGATCAAATATTGAATTTCAGGCAATTTTGAGATCGTTTGGCTTGGTTTCAATTCATGTTACGTAGAAAGGATAGATTAGCATCATTTTTTGGATGTTCATAAGGCCGCAAAGGGGTTTCAGTTAACCTTGGGTATGAGAACGACATATAAATCGGATAGTTCAGGTGTTGACATCATTTTGGGACAATTATCTTAAATATTGAATTCTCAGGCAATTTCGAGATGGTTTGGTCTGGGTTTCAATCTGGGAGTAATGGTTAGATTTGCGTCTGGTTTTTGGAAGTTCATTTCGGCAAAGCATAGGGTATCTAGAAAAGTGAAAGGACACTATAAATTATTATTCAGTGGTGTCTTAGTATGGTAATTCTAAGTATTTTAATTTCGGGCCATTTCGAGATAATGTGCTCTGGTTTTGTTACTGGTACTAAATAGGTTAGATTTGCGTCATGTTTTGGTAGGTTCAATACGGCCGCAAAGGGTTTGGGTACCTCGACATAAGAGAACCATATAAAATTGATATTCGGAGTAGTTTTATAGTATTTGAATACAAAATATTGAATTTCAGGCAATTTGAGATCGTTTGGTCTTGGTTTCTATCCTGTTTAGTAAAATGATAGATTAGCATCATTTTTTGGATGTGTCTCATAAGGAGGCCGAAAGGGGTTTGGGTACCTAGACATAGAGAGATACGACATATTATAAATCGATTATTCGGTTTTCTGGTCATCATATTGGAATACTTATATATTGTGAATTTCAGGCAATTTCCGAAAGATGGTTTGCTTGGGTTCAATCTGGGATCGTAAAAGGTTTAGATTTGCGTCTGGTTTCTGGAATGTTCATTTCGGCCTCAAAGGCATTGGGTACCTAGTACATAAGAGAACGATCCTATAAATTGATATTCGGAGTTTTATAGTTTTGTAATACCAAATATTGAATTTCAGGCAAATTTTGAGATCGTTTTGGTCTTGGTTTCATCTGTTACGTAAAAGGATTAGATTGCATCTTTTTTTGGATGTTCCTTAAGGCCGCAAAGGGGTTTGGGTATTAGACATTAGAGATCGACCTATTAATCGATATTCGGGTGTTGTCATCATTTGGAATACTAAATATTGAATTTAGGGCAATTTCGAGATGGTTTGGTCTGGGTTTCAATCTGGGACGTAAGGTTAGATTGCGTTGGTTTGGAAGTTCATTTCGGCCACATAAGGAAATGGGGTAACCTTGACATAAGAGAACGAGATATTATTTATATTCAGTGGTGTCATAGTATTGTCATTACTTTAAAATTTATTTTCAGGCCATTTCGAGATCGTTTGCATTGGTTTTGAATAATGGTGCGTAAAAGGGTATAGTTGTGCGTCATCATTTTGGTTGTTCAATCATGGCCGCAATGGGTTTATGTACCTCGACATAAGATAACGACTAATAAATTGATATTCGGAGTTTTCATAGTATTGTAATAACAACTATTTATTTTCAGGCTATTTTGAGGATCGTCTGTGGTCTTGGTTTCAATACTGTTACGTAAAATGTTAGATTTGAGTCTGGTTTTGGGAAGTTCATTTCGCGCCACAAAGGAATTGGTTACCTTGACATAAGAGAACGAGCTATATTTTAATATTCAGAGGGGTCATAGTATTGTAATACTAAATTTTAATTTCAGGCCATTTCGAGATCGTTTGCTATGGTCTAGATATGGTACGTTATAAGGTTATATAAGCGTCATCTTTTGGAGGTTCAATTCGGGCCGAAGGGTTTATGTAGCTCGACAAATGTGAACGACCTAATAATTGATATTCGGAGTTTTATAGTATTGTAATATCAAATATTGAAATTTCAGTGCAATTTTGAAGAACGTTTGGTCTAGGTTTCAATTCTGTTACGTTAAAGGATAGATTTGCATCAGTTTTTGGTTGTTTCCTAAGGCAGCAAAGGGGTTTCAGTACTAGCGTAAGAGAACGACCTATAAATCGACTATTCTGTTTGTAATCATATTGGAATACTAAATATTGAATTTCAGGCAATTTCGAGATGGTTAGGTCTGGGTTTCAATCCTGGGACGTAAAGGTTATATTTGCGTCTGGTTTTGGAAGTTCATTTCGGCCACTAAAGGCATTGGGTACATTGACATAAGAGAACGACTATTAATTAATATTCAGTGGTGTCATAGTATTGTAATACTAAGTATTTAATTTCGGGCCATTTCGAGATCATTTGCTCTGGTTTGACTACTGGTACTAAAAGGGTAGATTTGCGTCATGTTTTGGGGTTCAATACGTCGCAAAGGGTTTGGGTACCTCGACATAAGAGAACCACCTATAAATTGTTTATCGGACGGTTTTCATAGTATTTGAATACCATATATTGAATTTCAGGCATTTTGAGATCGTTTGGTCTTGGTTTCAATCCTGTTACGTAAAAGGATTAGATTAGCATTCATTTTTCGGATGTTCCTTAAGGCCGCATGGGGGTTTGGGTTACTAGACTAAGTGAGAACGACCTATAAATCGCTATATTCGGTGTTGTCATCATATTGGAATATACTAAATATTGGAATTTCAGGCAACTTTCGAGATGGTTTGCTCTGGGTTTCAATCCTGGGACGTAAAAGGTTAGATTTGCGTCTGGTTTTGGAAGTTCATTTCGGCCTCAAAAGCCTTGGTAACTAGACATAAGAGAACGACTTTATAATTGATATTCGGATGTTTTCATAGTATTGTAATACAAATATTGAATTTCAGGCAATTTTGAGATCGTTTGGTCTTGGTTTCATCTGTTACGTAATATGATAGATTAGCATCATTTTTTGGATGTTCCATTTAAGGCGCAAAAAGGGGTTTGGGTATCTAGACATAAGAGAACGTCTATAAATCGATATTCGGTGTTGTTCTTATTGGGAATACTAAATATTGAATTTCAGGCAATTTCGAGATGGTTTGGTCTGGGTTTCAATCCTGGGAGTAAAAGGTTCGATTTGCGTCTGGGTTTTGGACGTTCATTTAGGCCACTCAGGAATGGGTACCTTGACATAAGGGAGAAACGAGAGCTATAAATTAATATTCGTGGTGTCATGTTATTGTAATACTAAAAATTTAATTTAGGCCATTTCGGAGATCGTTTGCTTGGTTTGAATACTGGTACGTAAAAGGTTAGATTTGC
>JAQIZT010000618.1:17500-20182 GCA_029228515.1 Populus alba x Populus x berolinensis | reverse complement strand
TCTAAATCTCTCTCCTTGACTGACTTGACTGAGAGCTCTTTCTTTTTTTTTTTTGATCAAATGTAAGTATGTATAGATCAAAAAGGAGCTGGAGACCAGCAATACAAAGAAAAGGGGAAGAGTCCCTTGAACTAAAACAGGACCTGACCAAAAGATAAAGGAAACAGACTCCCTTGAACAAACCATAAGCAAGACCAGCTTTGCTTAAAGCAAAGGGAACATACTCCCTTGAACAAGCATGAAAACCTTATTATATAATACATACATCCAAACAGCATCTCTAGGACCAACCAATAGAAATACAGCACTACAGGGATCATCATCACGCGAAAAACCCCACGAAGAAACCAAGCAGGACATGAAGAGACCAGCCGTCAGCTCCGCAAGCCAGCTCCCATCAGAGATTGGAATAATGGAAGCCTAATCACAGCCAAGACAGCCCAAAGAAGCAACCAACAGATCATGCCGCGAGTGGATGCAACAACAAAACAAACAGGGGCCGACAACTCACCATAATAGCAGGCCTAACAAATTAATATTTTAGCAACAATGGACATTAGCCAGCAGACCACAATCAGAAGAACGATTAAAGGAGAGCCCTTTCATCATCACAGCAAGGAAAGCTGGCCCTTTCATCATAACAAAGGAAGCCAATCAGAATCTTCCCACCCATCCAGATTAAAGGAAGAACCATGCGGAGGCTAAAAAGGCTAACAGGCCTAATAACGGGCAGCTATGTGTACTTCCAGCATGGGGGGAGAAGAAGGGCCCCCATCATCCAAAAGTTTTCACGTGAGGCCCGAAAGCAATGAGCCATGCATTTCACGTTGCAATCTCTGGAAGGAGTAAGGCCATGACTCTATAATTCCAGCCCAAAAAAGAGCAGCACCCGACGGGACCCACCCTAGAGGGACAAGAAAAATCTCCACTTGCATGAACATGCATTCACGTTGCAGTCAACGCTTGGACAAGAAAAATCCCACTTGCATGAACCATTGCACACACGAGATGCACCCACTTCAAATATCTGCCAAAGAAGAGCCTACTTGGACCCACCCATGAATTACCCATGCCGATAGCAGCTTATCGTCCAAACCAGCCACAAGAACGAACTATGCGGTCAGTTATGATGAGAGCTCTTTCTTGATTCTATGGGTGGTGGTGCATGGCCGTTCTATGTTGGTGGAACGATTTGTTTGGTTAATTCTGTTAACGAACGGAGACCTCAGCCTGCTAACTAGCTATGCGGAGGTGACCCTCCGCGGGCCCAGCTTCTTAGAGGGACATTGGCCTTCCAGGCCAAGGGAAGTTTGACGGCAATAACAGGTCTGTGATTGATGTCCTTAGATGATTTGGGCCGCACGCGCAGCTACACTGATGTATTCAACGAGTCTATCGCTTTGGCCGACAGGCCCGGGGTAATCTTTGACATTTCATCGTGATGGGGATAGATCATTGGCATTTGTTGGTCTTCAACGAGGAATTTCTAGTAAGCGCGAGTCATCAGCTCGCGTTGACTACGTCCCTGCCCTTAGTACACACAGCCCGTCGCTCCTACCGATTGAATGGTCCGGTGAAGTGTTCGGATCGCGGCGACGTGGGCGGTTCGCCGCCGGCGACGTCGCGAGAAGTCCACAGAACCTTATCATTTAGAGGAAGGAGAAGTCGTAACAAGGTTTCCGTAGGTGAACCTGCGGAAGGATCATTGACGAAACCTGCCTAGCAGAACGACCCTGCGAAACCCGTGGCATGACAAGCTGGGCTCTGGGCGGGCACCCGCGCCACGTGTCCTCGCTGGCCGTGGAGGTACGTGTCTGCGCCCTGCGCGGCTCGCAAACGAACCCCGGCGCGAGAAGCGCCAAGGAAATAGTGTACTAGGAGCGCGCCCCCGTAAGCCTCGGCGTCGGGGGCGCGCCTTCTTCTGGTGATAATCTAAACGACTCTCGGCAACGGATATCTCGGCTCTCGCATCGATGAAGAACGTAGCGAAATGCTCGATACTTGGTGTGAATTGCAGACTCCCAAGTGAACCATCGAGTCTTTGAACGCAAGTTGCGCCCGAGGCCTCCTGGTCGAGGGCACGTCTGCCTGGGTGTCACGCATCGTCGCCCCCTCTCCCTCGGCTCGCAGTTAGGGAGCGTGGGAGTGGGGATACTGGTCTCACCGCGCGCTCCCGCTCGCGGGTTGGCCCAAAATCGATTCCGCGGCGACGGTCGCCACGACGAGCGGTGTTTGAGAGACCCTCGGACACGGTCGGTGCGCAGCGCCTGAGCCCCCGGGATCTCCTGGACCCTCGGGCATCGAAAATTCTAGTTGCTCTCGTAGCGACCCCAGGTCAGGCGGGACTACCCGCTGAGTTTAAGCATATCAATAAGCGGAGGAAAAGAAACTTACAAGGAATCCCCTAGTAACGAGCGAGCGGAACTGGGGAAGGAATATGCCCAGCTTGAGAAGTCTGGCGCCTGCGGCGATACGAATTGTAGTCTGGAGAAGCGTCCTCAGCGGCGGACCAGGCCCAAGTCCCCTCGGAAAGGGGCGCGGATGGAGCGGGTGAGAGCCCCGTCGTGGCTAGGACCCTGCCGCACCACGAGGCGCTGTCTGCGAGTCGGGTTGTTTGGGAATGCAGCCCCAATCGGTGCGGTAAATTCCGTTCCAAGGCTAAATACGGGGCGCAGAGACTAT
>JAQIZT010000618.1:7500-12500 GCA_029228515.1 Populus alba x Populus x berolinensis | reverse complement strand
TGATTTTTAATGGTAGGAAAATAAAAAAAAATACTTCCCGACCTCGAAAAAATCTGGGAAAATTTATAAAGGTGGATTGGATTTTTGCCAACCTATGTGCAAAATTTCAGCTCAAAATACCAAGAAATGAATTTTTTAGAGGGGGGGTGGACAGCTGGGACCAAGTAGTGTCTGCCCCTGCCAGAGCTGCAATAACACTTATAGCTCTTTAGGGGGGTGCCCCCGACTGGCCATGGGGCGCGCTGGCTGGCGCCCATAGGCCTGCCGCGGGGGATTTGCGAGCTGCTGCTACACACGTGGGGGGCCTCACGGCCCGAAGTAAACGCCGCATCGATGACCCGTTTTCCGGCCGGCGACGACCCGATTCCGACCACCGCCCTATAAAAATCACACGCGCGCGCGCGCCCGCCCGCGCCCGCGCCCGCGTCTGCGCTTGGCGCTGGGGCGCTGGGGCCTGAGGGCCTGGGGCCCTTGGGGCCCTTGGGGGCTTGGGCGATTGGCTGCGCGCGCCGTATGCGCGCGGCAATGATTTCCATGCCGCGCTGCGCAACGGGGGCTGACGCGGGGACAGCCCCTGCTGGCTGGCTATCTTACCCGCGGGGGGGCTGCCTTCGGGCCTTGCCCCCTGCGCTCTTGCCTGCCCCCCGCGCGGGAGAGGCTACGCACACTCTGCGGCAGCGATGCCAGCAGTGGGAAAAATCGGCAGCGCGGACAGCCCCCGCTGGCTTGCTGTCGTGCCCGCGGGGGGGCTGCCTTCGGCCCGGGCAGCGGCACGATGCCAGCAGTCGAAAAAATCGGCAGCGCGGACAGCCCCCGCTGGCTTGCTGTCGTGCCGGGGGGGCTGCCTTCGGGCCCGGGGCAGCGGCAGCGATGCCAGCAGTGGGAAAAATCGGCAGCGCGGACAGCCCCCGCTGGCTTGCTGTCTTGCCCGCGGGGGGGCTGCCTTCGGGCCCGGGGCAGCGGCAGCGATGCCAGCAGTGGGAAAAATCGGCAGCGCGGACAGCCCCCGCTGGCTTGCTGTCGTGCCCGCGGGGGGGCTGCCTTCGGGCCCGGGCAGCGGCAGCGATGCCAGCAGTGGGAAAAATCGGCAGCGCGGACAGCCCCCGCTGGCTTGCTGTCGTGCCCGCGGGGGGGCTGCCTTCGGGCCCGGGGCAGCGGCAGCGGGATGCCAAGGCAAGTGGGTGAAAAAAAATCGGCATAGCTGCGGGGACAGCCCCCAGCTGGCTCTTGCTGTCGTCGCCCGCGGGGGGGGCTTGCCTTTCGGGCCTTGCCCCCCCTGCGCTCTTGCCTGCCCCCCGCGCGGGGGAGAAAGGCTAACGCACACATCTGCGCCAGCGATGCCAAAAGCAGTGGGGGAAAAAATCTGGGCAGCGCGGACAGCCCCCGCTGGCTTGCTGTCGTGCCCCGCGGACGTGGGGGGCTGCCTTCGGGCCCGGGGACTAAGCGGCACAGCGATGCCAAAGCAGTGGGAAAGGGAAAGGGAAAAAATCTTGGCAGCGCGGACAGCCCCCGCTGGCTTGCTGGTCTTTGCCCGCGGGGGGGCTGGCCCTTCGGGTCCCCCCCCGCCCCCACCGGCGGGCAAGCTGGCAGCTTGAATGGCCACTAGCAGTGCAGGAACAAAATCGGCAGCTGGCGGGACAGCGCACCCCGCTGGCTTAGCTGTCGTGCCCGCGGGTGGGGGCTGCCTTCGGGCCCGCTCTTGGGCAGCGGCAGCGATAGATTGCCTAGCACGTGTGGAGGGAAAGAAAAAATAGGCCAGCGCGGACTAGCCCCCGCTGGCTTGGCTGTCAGTGCCCGGGGGGGGGGGGCTGCCTTCGGGCCCGGGGCAGCGGCAGCGATGCCAGCAGTGGGAAAAATCGGCAGCGCCGAGGACAGCCCCGGCTGCGCTCTTGCCTGTCGAGCCCATGCGGGGGGGCTGCCTTCGGGCCCGGGGCAGCGGCTACAGCGATTGGCCAGTCCAGTGGGAAAAATCGGGGCAGCGCGGACAGCCCCGCTGGCTTGCTGTCAGTGCCCGCGGGGTGCTTGCCTTCGGGCCCGGGGCAGCTGGGCAGCGATGCCAGCCAGTGGAAAAGAGAAAAATCGGCAGCGCGGACTAGCCCCCGCTGGCTTGCTGTCGTGCCCGCGGGGGGGGGGCTGCGCTTCGGGCACCGGGACTTAAGCGGCAGCTGAGCATGCCAAGCAGGTGGGGAAAAACATCCGGCAGCGGCGGACAGCCCCCCGCTGGCTTGTCTAGTCGTTGCCCGCGGGTGGGGCTGCCTCTTCAGGGCCCCGGGGCAGCGCAGCGATGCACAGCAGTGGGAAAAATCGGCAGCGCGACCCCCCGCTGGCTATGCCTGTCCGTTGCCCGCGCGGGCTAGGCATAGCGGCACTCGGGGCCACGGCCAGCGATGCCAGCAGTGGGAAAAATCATGGCAGCGCGGACAAGGGCCCCACGCTAAGGCTATTGCTGTCGTGCCCGCGGGGGGGGCTGCCTTTCGGGCCCGGGGCAAGCCCCTGCGCTCTTGCCAACTGCCCCCCGCGCGGAGAGGCTACCCGCAAAACACACTCTGCGTGGCAAGCGATGCCAGCAGTGGGAAAAATCGGCAGCGGCGGACAGCCCCGCGCTGGCTTTTGCTGTCAGTGCCCGCGGGGGGCTGCACTGCCGGAGCCCGGGGCAAGCGGCAGCGATGCCAGCAGTGGGAAAAATCGGCAGCGCGGACAGCCCCCGCTGGCTTGCTGTCGTAGCCCGCGGGGAGGGCTGCACTTCGGACCCGGGGGCAGCGGCACAGCGAATGCCAAGACAGTAGGGGAAACAATCGGCAGCTGCGGACAGCCCCCGCTGGCTTGCTGTCTTGCCCGCAAGGGGGTGGGGCTAGCCTTCGGGCCCGGGGCAAGCGGCAAGCGATGGCCAAAGCAAGTGGGGAAAAATCGGCAGCGCGGACAGCCCCCGCTGGCTTGCTGTCGTGCCCGCGGAGTGGGGGCTGCCTTCGGGCGGCCCTAACCGTGGCCCCCCCCCCCCCCCCCCAGCTCCAGCGATGCCAGCAGTGGGGGAAAAAATCGGCAAACCAGCGCGGACAGCCCCCGCTGGCTTGCTGTCGTGCCCGCTGGAGCGGGGGCTGCCTTCGGGCCCGGGCAGCAGCGGCAGCTGATGCCAAGCAGTGGGAAAAATCGGCAAGTCGCGGACAGCCCCCGCTGGCTTGCTTGTCTCTTGCCCGAACGTGGGGGCTGCCTTCGGGCCCGGGGCCAGCTGGCAGCGATGCCACGCAGTGGGAAAAATCGGCAGCGCGGAACAGCCCCCGCTGGCTTGCTGTCTTGCCCGCGGGGGGGCTGAGCCTTCGGGCCCGGGGGCCCCTGCGCTTCTTGCCTGCCCCCCGCGCGGGAGAGGCTAGGGCGCCTGCCTGGGGCCAAGCCCCCGACGTTCCCGCTTGGTCCGCAACGCCGATGCGCGCTGCCGGTTTTCTCATAGCATACCCCCGCCAAGGAAAACGTCGTGCTTTCCACATGAAACCAATCCAGTAAAATCAGCCATATTTTTGTGAGGCTGCCAGCCGAATTTCAGGTGGTCATTCCCGGGCCGGGTTTCCCTATTTTTGCGTATTTATTTCACCTTGATTTTTAATGGTAGGTAAAAATAAAAGAAAATACATTCCCGACCCTCGAAAAAAATCTGGGGGGAAAATTTATAAAGTTGGATTGGATTTTTGCCAACATATGTGCAAAATTTCAAGGCTCAAAATACCAAGAAATGAATTTTTTAGAGGGGGGGTGGACAGCTGGGACCTAGTAGTGTGCTACCCCTGCCAGAGCATGCAATTAACAACTTATAGCTCTTTAGGGGGGTGCCCCCTGGCTGGCCATTGGGTGCGCGCCAGGCTGGCGTCCCATTAGGCCCCTGCCCGGCGGGGGGATTTGTGGGCTGCTTTGCTATAGCTTCGTAACTACCGTGGGGGGCCTCACGGCCCGATAGTAAACGCCGCCAATCGATGACCCGTTTTCCGGCCGGACGACGAACCCGTATTCCGGCCACCGTCCCTGTGAACCCGCATCCAAGCCGTTGGGCGCGTTGGGGCTGCCTTTTTTATCTTTAATTGATTCGCGGCTTGCGGGCGCGCAACACGATTAGCACCAGGTAAAAGGACAAATCTGATTTGCCACGCGCTCGTGCCAACCAATAGGCGCAGCCCCAACAGCGCCCAACGGCTTGGCGCGAACTCGTCCATGATATCCTGGCCACCGTCCCTGTGGACCCGCTCCAAGACCAGTTGGCGCGTTATGGGGCTGCTTATCCGCGGCTGCTGGGGCGCGCCACAAGCCACTCTGATTTGCCATGCGCTCGTAGCGCAACCAATAGCCAGCCCCAACGCGCCAACGGCTTGGCGCCGACGTCACGTATTCCGGCCACCGTCCCTGTGGACCCGCTTCCCAAGCCGTTGGTGCGCGTTGGGGCTGCTTATCTCCGCGGCTGCGGGCGCGCACGCACTCTGATTTGCCAGCGCTCGTCGCCAACCAATAGGCAGCCCCAACGCGCCCAACGGCTTGGCGCGACGTCAACGATTCCGGCCAACCGTCCACCGGGGGAGCCCGCTCCAAAGCCGTTTGGGCGCGTTGGGGCTTGCCTTCATCCGCGGCGTGGGGCGTGGGGCCTTAACAAGCCGCGCTCGTTCCAAGGTGCTGGCAGCTGACGCGCGCCTCTCAGCTTTGCCGCGACGTCACGGGTAAGGTGGCGAGGGTGGCCGGAATCCCATGCCCGTCACCCGCTCCAAGCCGTTGGGCTGCGTTGGGGCTGCTTATCCGCGGTCGTCGGGGCGTGGGGCCTTAACAGGATTCCCCTCGTGCCAAGGTGCTTGCCAGCCCCAACGCGCCCAACTGGCTTCTTGGCGCTACGTAACGGCGAGGTCCTGATTCCGGCCACCGCTGGTAGTGACCCGGCTCCAAGCCGTTGGGCGCGTTTTTGGGGCTGCTTTATCCGCGGTCTCGGGTGTTGTGGGGCCTTAACAGGATTCCCCTCGTGCCAAGGTGCT
>JAQIZT010000617.1:17500-20193 GCA_029228515.1 Populus alba x Populus x berolinensis | reverse complement strand
TCGCTATCTTGGAAGAAGAGATCTCTTCCTCCCCGCGTCGGCCGGGTGCGATTACCCGGCGGCGTCGTTCAAATCACTGCCCTATCGGCCACAACTGCTGATGGGGGGGATTAGAGGCCGGCCATGGTGGTGAGGGGAGGCCAAGACCGTGAAAGCAAGAGTTTTCCCGGGGCTCCTCCGGTGGCCGCGGCATGCGCGCTGCCGGTTTTCCCGCATCCCGCCAAGAAAACGTCATGCTTTCCACGTGAAATCAATCCAGTAAAATCAGCCATATTTTTGTGAGGCTGCCAGCCGAATTTGGGGTCATTCCGGGCCGGTTCCTATTTTTGCGTATTTCCTTGATTTTTAATGGTAGGAAAATAAAAAAAAATACTTCCCGACCTCGAAAAAATCTGGGAAAATTTATAAAGGTGGATTGGATTTTTGCCAACCTATGTGCAAAATTTCAGCTCAAAATACCAAGAAATGAATTTTTTAGAGGGGGGGTGACAGCTGGGACCTAGTAGTGTCTGCCCCTGCCAGAGCTGCAATAACACTTATAGCTCTTTAGGGGGGTGCCCCCCGACTGGCCATGGGGCGCGCTGGCTGGCGCCCATAGGCCTGCCGCGGGGGATTTGCGAGCTGCTGCTACACACGTGGGGGGCCTCACGGCCCGAAGTAACGCCGCCATCGATGACCCGTTTTCCGGCCGGCGACGACCCGATTCCGACCACCGCCCTATAAAAATCACACGCGCGCGCGCGCGCGCGCCCGCCCGCGCCCGCGCCCGCGTCTGCGCTTGGCGCTGGGGCGCTGGGGCCTGAGGGCCTGGGGCCCTTGGGGGCCCTTGGGCTCTTGGGCGATTGGGCGCGCGCGCGCGCGGCAATGATTTCCATGCCGCGCTGCGCAACGGGGGCTGACGCGGGGACAGCCCCTGCTGGCTGGCTATCTTACCCGCGGGGGGGCTGCCTTCGGGCCTTGCCCCCCTGCGCTCTTGCCTGCCCCCCGCGCGGGAGAGGCTACGCACACTCTGCGGCAGCGATGCCAGCAGTGGGAAAAATCGGCAGCGCGGACAGCCCCCGCTGGCTTGCTGTCGTGCCCGCGGGGGGGCTGCCTTCGGGCCCGGCAGCGATGCCAGCAGTGGGAAAAATCGGCAGCGCGGACAGCCCCCGCTGGCTTGCTGTCGTGCCCGCGGGGGGGCTGCCTTCGGGCCCGGGGCAGCGGCAGCGATGCCAGCAGTGGGAAAAATCGGCAGCGCGGACAGCCCCCGCTGGCTTGCTGTCGTGCCCGCGGGGGGGCTGCCTTCGGGCCCGGGGCAGCGGCAGCGATGCCAGCAGTGGGAAAAATCGGCAGCGCGGACAGCCCCCGCTGGCTTGCTGTCGTGCCCGCGGGGGGGCTGCCTTCGGGCCCGGGGCAGCGGCAGCGATGCCAGCAGTGGGAAAAATCGGCAGCGCGGACAGCCCCCGCTGGCTTGCTGTCGTGCCCGCGGGGGGGCTGCCTTCGGGCCCGGGGCAGCGGCAGCGATGCCAGCAGTGGGAAAAATCGGCAGCGCGGACAGCCCCCGCTGGCTTGCTGTCGTGCCCGCGGGGGGGCTGCCTTCGGGCCCGGGGCAGCGGCAGCGATGCCAGCAGTGGGAAAAATCGGCAGCGCGGACAGCCCCCGCTGGCTTGCTGTCGTGCCCGCGGGGGGGCTGCCTTCGGGCCCGGGGCAGCGGCAGCGATGCCAGCAGTGGGAAAAATCGGCAGCGCGGACAGCCCCCGCTGGCTTGCTGTCGTGCCCGCGGGGGGGCTGCCTTCGGGCCCGGGGCAGCGGCAGCGATGCCAGCAGTGGGAAAAATCGGCAGCGCGGACAGCCCCCGCTGGCTTGCTGTCGTGCCCGCGGGGGGGCTGCCTTCGGGCCCGGGGCAGCGGCAGCGATGCCAGCAGTGGGAAAAATCGGCAGCGCGGACAGCCCCCGCTGGCTTGCTGTCGTGCCCGCGGGGGGGCTGCCTTCGGGCCCGGGGCAGCGGCAGCGATGCCAGCAGTGGGAAAAATCGGCAGCGCGGACAGCCCCCGCTGGCTTGCTGTCTTGCCCGCGGGGGGGCTGCCTTCGGGCCCGGGGCCCCTGCGCTCTTGCCTGCCCCCCGCGCGGGAGAGGCTAGGCGCTGCTGGGGCCAGCCCGACGTCGCTGGCCGCGCATGCGCGCTGCCGGTTTTCTCGCATCCCGCCAAGAAAACGTCGTGCTTTCCACATGAAACCAATCCAGTAAAATCAGCCATATTTTTGTGAGGCTGCCAGCCGAATTTGGGGTCATTCCGGGCCGGTTCCTATTTTTGCGTATTTCCTTGATTTTTAATGGTAGGAAAATAAAAAAAAATACTTCCCGACCTCGAAAAAATCTGGGAAAATTTATAAAGTTGGATTGGATTTTTGCCAACATATGTGCAAAATTTCAGCTCAAAATACCAAGAAATGAATTTTTTAGAGGGGGGGTGACAGCTGGGACCTAGTAGTGTCTACCCCTGCCAGAGCTGCAATAACACTTATAGCTCTTTAGGGGGGTGCCCCCTGGCTGGCCATGGGGCGCGCTGGCTGGCGCCCATAGGCCTGCCGCGGGGGATTTGTGGGCTGCTGCTATGCTCGGACTAACGTGGGGGGCCTCATGGCCCGAAGTAACGCCGCCATCGATGACCCGTTTTCCGGCCGGCGACGACCCGATTCCGGCCACCGTCCCTG
>JAQIZT010000617.1:0-7500 GCA_029228515.1 Populus alba x Populus x berolinensis | reverse complement strand
GCTGCAGCAGGTTCAGTTGCGGCATCCGAAGCAGAATTTCGCTGCGCAAAAACTCACACCCAAAATCGGCAGCGAATCTCATTCGCTGCAGGAGGTTCAGTTGCGGCAGCGAAGCAGAATTTCGCCTGACGCAACACACAAAATCGGCATGCGAATATCAATTCGCTGCAGGAGGTTCAGTTGCGGGCAGCGAAGACAGAATTTCGCTGCGCAACACACAAATCGGCAGCGGAATATGCTCAAATTTCGCTTGCAAGGAGGTTCAGTTGCGGCAGCTAAGCAAGAATTTCGCTGCGCAACACACAAATCGGCTAGCGAAGATCAATTCGCTGCAGGAGGTTCAGTTTGCGGCAGCGAAGCAGATTTTCGCTGCGTCAACACACAATATCGGCAGCGACATATCAAATCGCTGCAGGAGGTTCAGTTGCGGCAGCGAAACAGAATTTTCGCTGCGCAACACACAAATCGGGCAGCGGAATATACAATTCCGCTGCAGCAGGTTTCAGTTCGCGGCAGCGAAACTCAGAATTTCGCTCGTCGTCAACACACAAATCGGCAAGCGAATATCAATTCGCTGCAAGCAGGTTACAGTTGCGGCAGCGAAAAACAGAATTTACGCTAGCGCAACACACAAATCAGTCAGCTCGAATATCAATTCGCTGCAGCAGCTTCAATTGCGGCAGCGAAACAGAATTTCGCTGCGCAACACACAAATTCGGCAGCGATTATCAATTCGGCTGCAGCAGGTTCAGTTGCAGCGGTGCAGCCGGAAACAGAATTTCGCTGCGGGGCCAAACACACAAATCGACAGCGAATATCAATTTGCTGCAGGAGGTTCCGTTGCGGCAGGCGATAACAGAATTTTGCAACTCGGGAACCATCAATTTCAGCACATAGTTCTTCAACAAAATTCCAGCAATATAACAATCACAAGCCAAAAAACACATTAAATTCGCAGCAACTAACATCACAGCAAGAACACATTAAATTCCCAGCTAAGAACTTCACAGTCAGAACACATTAAATTCCAGCACTAACATCACAGCAGAACACATTAAATAATCCAGCGCAAGAACATCACAGCAGAACACATTAAATATCCAGCAAGAACATTCACAGCAAGAACACATTATAATTCCAGCAAGCAATCTATCACAACAGATAACACATTTATCTTCCAGCAGAACACACACACATGCATGCTGGCTTACTCCATAGTTAAAGCCAGCTTACTACCATAATTGTTAGATGTTCTGAAATTGACTTTTATTTCACTTCTGTTGCTGCTCAGATCTCCCTAGTTAATTCTCAGTTTCCACCCATAGTTGGCTTAAGTCTTAGATTATTTATTTCTTAGGGCTTTTTTCTTCTTCATTTTCGTTTTTGATCTGTAAGGGAGAGAGGAAAGGGAGTTCCATGACCCTTGGATTACCTTCTGATTTTAACCAAGCTTTGAGGATGGTTTGACACTTATTTCTTTTCTCTTCAGCTGCTGGTTCTCCTCCTTCTTCTTGCCACTCACACGTTTTCAACAGCTCTCTTTTTACCTCTTCCTCTATGCACAGCTGCCCATTCCTCTCACAAGTTCTCATCTCTCCCTCACAAGCTCACAAAAGACAGCTACTCTACTAGTTTGATTCACGTTTTTTGATGTGAAAGGGGAAGTGGAAAGAATGGACATGCCAGCTGCTGTGTTTGGGAAGAAGATGGAGTCCTTCTCTCTCCCCTCTTTGTATTTATTTACTACCCATCAATGAATTGGGTTTGTTTGGGGTTGGGTTTAGGTGTGTCCTTATCCTTGTTTGCGTTTATCTAAAAACCAGTTTTTTTTTTTTCACCCCTCCCTCCCAGCTGTGCATCACTGTTGATTGAGAATTCGGCAGCCCAAAACTGCGTCGATAAGCCGATTTCTGCATCGGCAAGCGAAAACTGCGTCGCTGCCGATTTCTGCATTCGGTCAAGCGAAATTCTCTGCGTCGCTGCCACGATTTCTGCATCGGCCATGCGAAAAACTGCGTTCGCGTGCTCCAAGTTGCCAGAATCGGCAGCGAAAACTGCGTCGCTGCCGATTTCTGCATCGGTACAGCGAAATCTGCGTCGACTGCCGATTTTCTGCATCGGCAGCGAAAACTATGCGTCGCTGCCGATTTTCTTCTGCATCGGCAGCTGAAAACTGCGTTCATGCACCATCTTTCTCTCTCGGTCCTATTCTTTCCTTTATATACATATATATATATATATATATATATATATATGAAGACGTATATATATTTTCGGTTTGGGTGGTTTACATTCTCCCCTCCTAAATATGAATTGCGATCCTCGAAATTTAAAAAGTTTCACACACCATACCTGGTAGTTCAAATAAATTGGGTTACTTTTTCCTCATCTCAGCCATCCCTCTCCCAAGTTTCCTCTTCTACATGAGCAACTTTCGCCATATAGAGTTCTGACGATGGTGATCTTTTTTGCCTCCGTAACTCCTTCACTTCTTGATCTAGGTATCCTTATGGGTCTCAATGTCCAGTGTTTAAGTCTTTCCTTGACTTTCTACTGGCACCTTGGGGTAGAACTACGGGCGGGGTCTACGTCAGCCTTCCTTTAACAAAGGAGACATGGAACACATCATGGACCCTGGCTAACTGTTCGGTGGGCACATCCAATTGTAGGCTACTGGTCCAAACTCGTTGTAAGATTTTGAAGTTCCGATGAATTGGGGAGTTAACTTCCCCCCTTTCAAACCCAAACCGTAACATGTTTCTTTTCCATGGGGCTTACCTTCAGGAACACCTGGTCCCCCATACTGAACTCCGGAGAGGTCTCCTCTCTCACATCGCATACTTCTTCTGTCTATCCTGCGCGGACTTTGATGCGATCCCTGATAGTTCTCACTTTCTCCGTGGTAAACTAGGACCAACGTCTGCGCCATATATACTCCCCGGTCCCCAATTTCCTCCAACACAAAGGAGTTCTGCCACCTCCTACCAATACAAGGCTTCTATACGGGGCCATCCCGAATTGTGGCTTGATGACTATATGTCTATACGTGAACTCCACCATATTGCCCCCCCCCCCCCACCCCCCCCCCCCCCCCCCCTTGCCCCCCCCCCCCCCCCCCCCCCCCCCACTCCCCCCCCCCCCACCCCCCCCCCCCCCCCCCCCACCCCCACCCCCTTTGGCAATGTGTTTCCTACCAGTTTCCTCCAAATTTACTAGGCAGCTAACAGGCCCGTAATAGGTTCTTCCAAGACTTGGATGGGACCTCTATCCGATTAGGCCATACCGTTTTGAGGGTGGAAACGCAGTTGCTCATGTCCAACCTTGTCCCCAAGGCATGCTTGTCGATGCTCGGTCCACAGTCGAGAGGTTGAACCTGGGATCTCGCGATCCGATTTACAGATGGAGACATACCGGAAATCCCATGAATGTCGTACACCAACCTCATTTATGTAGATTCTTGGCAAGCTTGTCCATCCGAGTCGTGGTTCATTCTTTACGGGCAAAGAATAGTGCGGTATTTCGTCAACCGATCTACAATGAGCCCATATCGCAATCATTTTCCTTTTCTCCCTTTGGAGAAATCCTGTACACGAAATACCATGGTGATCATCTCCCACTTCCCATTCTGGAATTTGTAATGGTTGTTAAATGGGTTCCCGCAGGCCCTTTGGTGTTCAACCTTGACTTGTTGACATAACCCACACTTTGACACATACTCAGCTATTTCCACTTTTCATATTTGGCCACCAATAGAGGTGTTTTTCACGGTCTCGATACATCTTAGTGCTAGCCAGGATGTATGGAGAATTTGGACGTCATTGTGCTTCTTGTAGAAACCATTCTGATTTGACTGTTTCGTTCAGTCAGGCACGTTACAACACGTTGTCCCATCATCAAGGATCCATCATCCGCTACTCGGAATTTCTATTTACTATCACCCGGCCATCCACATTCTTCCTAATCTTGGTACCCCACCTTGTCATGGAATTGAGCATTGTAGTATCTGTTCTCGATACGTTGGTCGCTACCACTAATTGTGGCTACAACACCCACCTCTTGCATCAATTCCCAATTCCTGCAACCAACTCTTTTAATTCTGTCAATTGCCGCTCCATTTTCCCACTGTTAAGCTTCCCAAGGAGGTTTTTAACCTTTGCGACTGAGGGCATCTGAATAGGGGGGGGTGTGTAACCACACACCCACAAAAAGGGGGGGGGGGGGGGGGGGGGGGGGGGGGGGTGGGGGGGGGGGGGGGGGGGGGGAAAACGGGGGGGGGGGGCAAGGGGGGGGGGGGTAAAAAAGGGGGGGGGGGGGGGGGGGGATAGGTGAATTATAAGAATTGGGGGATTTAATAAGATATATATTATTTAAAAAATATTGGGTTATTTATTTTATAAATGGGGTTTTTTTATAAAACTTTGCTTTCCCAGGGTGGTATTTCTATGGTGCAAATCATAATCCTTAATGAGCTCTATCCACCTTCTTTGCCGCATGTTCAACTCCTTTTGCGACATCAGATACTTCAGGCTCTTATGATCAGTAAAAATTTGGGTTCGAGACCCATACAAATAGTGTCTCCATATCCTCAAGGCAAATACTACAGCTGCCAACTCCAGGTCGTGCACCGGGTAGTTCACCTCATGAGTCTTTAATTGCCTTGATGCATAGGCGATCACCTTCCCATGTTGCATCAAAACACACCCCAATCCCTTCCCCGAGGCATCACTATATACCACAAAACCCTCGGTCCCTGAGGGAAGAGTTAAGACTGGAGCAGTGGTGAGCCTCCTCTTCAATTCTTGGAAGCTTGCCTCACATTCTTCTGACCACACCCATTTCTTATCCTTCCTAGTTAGCTGGGTCAAAGGGTTGCAATCAGGGAAAAACCTTCGATAAATCTCCGATAGTATCCTGCAAGTCCCAGGAAACTACGTATTTCAGTGACCGAAGTCGGTCTTTCCCATTTCACGACTGCTTCGACTTTTTGAGGGTCGACAAAAAACACCTTCGGCTGATATGACATGTCCCAAAAACATCACTCTTTTCAGCCAAAATTCACATTTACTCAGTTTTGCATAAAGCTGGTGATCTCTCAAGGTTGTAAGGTTTGTCTCAAGTGTTCTTCGTGCTCCTTGAAAGAATTCGAGTACACCAGTATATCATCAATGAATACCACCACAAACTTATCCAGGTATGGTTGGAAAACCCGATTCATCAAATCCATGAAGAGGGCTGGGGCGTTCGTCAACCCGAACGGTAACACCAAAAATTCATAGTGTCCGTAACGAGTTCTAAATGCGGTCTTTGCTACATTCCGCTTCTTTAATCTTCATCTGATAGTACCCTGATCTCAGATCCTATCTTCGAGAATGCCCTCGCTCCCTTTAATTGGTCGAACAAATCATCTATCCGAGGTAACGGATACTTGTTTTTCATTGTTACTTTGTTCAACTGTCGATAGTCAATACAAAGCCTATGGGTTCCATCTTTCTTTCTTACAAATAGGACCGGTGCTCCCCAAGGAGAATTACTGGGCCGTATGAACCCTTTGTCTAATAATTCCTGTAATTGAGTCATTAACTCGTTCAGTTCTGCTGGAGCCATCCGATACGGTTGTTGGGCTATAGGTGGAACTCCAGGAAAAGTGTCTATAGACACCTCTACCTCTCGCTCCGGGGTAGTCCTGGTAGTTTCTTCTGGAAACACATCTGGGAAATCCATCACCACAGGAATATCCTTCAATCGTGGACCTTCATCATTAGAGTTTAAGATGTATGCGAGGTAACCCATACATCCCTTTCTTAAAAGTTTTTGGGCTGTCACCACCGATATTAAAGCATTCAGTTTGGGAAGTCTCTCTCCTTCAAAAGTTATTTTCTCGCCCTTAGGTGTTTGGAAAGTGACAGTTTTCGCATAACAATCTATTAGTGCTTTGTATTTACTCAACCAATCCATGCCTAGTATTATGTCAAAATCATGTAGCTCTAAGGGAATCAAATCTACTTCTGTTTCATACCCGGATAAACTAACCCCCACATCCACATATACAATATTTGTTTCAACCATGTTTCCCATTGGAGTTCCAATTACAAACCCCTTCTCTACCATTTTTACTTCCTTTCTCAATTTAGTGACAATTCTCTTAGCAATGAATGAGTGGGTGGCACCCGATCAAACAACACATGCACATTAAAACCATTCAATAGAAGTGTACCTGCCACCACATCTGATGCAGCCCTGGCCTCCTCCTGTGTCAGGTGGAAGACCCTCCCCGAGGTCCGATCATTTTGTGCCCTCGTCTTCCCTCGACTGGAGTTTGCCCCTGATTGAGAAGATCTCACTGGCCTATTAACGGTGACTGACTGCTGGTGGCTCTGACTCGGCTGTCTGTAGCTCTGTACTTGTCCGGTGTTCCTCTTGGGGCAATCCCTCTTGTAATGACCTCTCCACCACAGTAATGACACCCCTGATTAAGATACTGACAATTCCTCCACCTATGGCCCTCTCCTCTGCACACAAAACATCGCCCGGGGGAAACTGAGCAATCCCCAGGGTGTTTTTGTCCACACTTTACACATAAAGGATAGTCAACACCCTTGCGGTCACCGATCCCAGTAAAGAGTTTGCCCTCGAGTGCGACTGTCCATGCATTACTCTCCCACTTGATTGCTGGTGAGGTGGTAATGTCAAACTCCCCTTTTTTCCGTACTGCTCAAACACTCCACTTTTTCTTTCTTCGGGTGCGGTGGTCTGCCGCTGAAATAGTCCCCATCTCTCTTTTTGCTTATACTCTGATACCCCCCCTTGGCTTTCTCCAATACATGCCTCCAGAGCTTGTGCAGCCTCAATCAATCCCTCACCGATTTAAATCGCAAGGCGATCAATCCTTGTCTCAAATCCTGTCGTAACCCATCTCTCAACTTTTCAATCATATGTTCCTCTGTCGGCACATAATGTGGGGCGAACAATGAAAGGTCATGAAATCTCCTTTCGTACTCCAATACAGACATATCACCCTGTCTCAATGCCAAGAACTCTTGTTCTTTCACCTTGCGATGATACTTGAATAAAACTGATTCTCAAACTCTGTCTTGAAATCACTCCAAGTTAGTGTCTCAGTCGCACGCCTCAACTGAACTGTTTCCCCCCATGTCATGGCCCATCAGACAGTAACTGGGATGCACAATTTACCCTCAAACCCTCGGGTATGTGATGTGCATCATGGGAATTATAATCCATCTCGTAAAGCTGAATCTAATATGCAAGAGGATTCATATGGTCCAATGACAAGAGCGAGAGCGAAACAACTACAACGGGCCTTGACGAATCAAATTGCAATGATTGAAGCTGCGTCGGAGTTAAAAATTAACAATCAGTTTGAAATTGTTCAAGGGTGCTTAGTTGCCTACAATTGGAACTTGAGATGGAAAAGCCCTTAATGGTTCTTTTCATGCTGGGCTACTTGTATTTGGATTGATAATGCAAGTGAAGGAATTGATG
>JAQIZT010000616.1:0-20203 GCA_029228515.1 Populus alba x Populus x berolinensis | reverse complement strand
GCCGTCCCCCGGACGGCGCTGGGGGAGGATCGCAGGCTGACGTGCACGTACACGGCACTCCCCTCCAAGGGAAATGTCCACCCACCACAGTGACGGTCCCCCCCGCTGCGGGGCTGTGCAGCTCCGTTCTGCAGGTGGTGGATGGTCAGCATAGCCCAAACACCGCACACCGTGCGAGATTTCGACGGTCGAGCAGATTGGTGGGCAGCCGATGCTCGAATAGTGCTGGCGCAGTCGGCGTGAAGCGGACCGACTACGTGTGGGTCGGTTTGAACGCGTCGGCAGGCTGGGCCACGGCCAGTGCGGAGCTGGTGCCGATCGGGCCGTGGCAGTCGAACAGGGTCGCCGCGCCGGTGGCCACACCGGCCGTGCCGTAGTGGCTTTGGGCAGCGAGCCCGAGGAACTCACCGTCGGGCAGTCGGCTCGCGGTCACGGTGTAGTCGGCATTGATGTAGCGCAATCCGCCTGTGCCCCAATGCGTGAGCGAGCTGGTGATATCGCCGGCGAAGGCCAGACGGGTAAACGGCGTCAGCGGGTGGCCGTGCACCATCGGGCGAAATAGCCTCGCCCAGGCGAACTTCTGGGCGTGCGACTGCTCCCATTCGCCCGCGGCGATGCCGGGACTGCCTTCCAAGGTGGCCCCGTATCCCCAGATGAGAAACGGCATGTCGGCCGGGAAGCCGTCGTAGGACGTCGGCAGCTCGGGCATCTGCACCGGGAAGGACCACACCTGGCCGTCGGGATGATCGCCGCGGCGCAGAAACAGCGCGCTGGCCCGTGCGACGATCTCGCCACCCTGAATCAGGGCGGCATCGATCAGCCTGATGCGGCGGCCTTCCCGCTGTATCGAGGTCTGAATCTGCACCGGCCGCAGTAGCACGGGTCGCAACAGGTCGACGGTCAGTCGGGCCGGTTGAAAGTCGGGATCGATGCCCGATTGCTCTATGCCCCAACCCAACAGGCCTCCGACGATCTGGCCGCCCATCGCCGCGCCCCACGGGCCTTTCGTCAGCCGGCCCGGAATGTAGGAGTCGCCGTCGACAGTGAAGAACGCCTCGGGCATGATGGCGGAATCGTCGATCGTCACCGCATCACGATAGGACACCGGATAGTAAGGACCGGGCATGCCTCCAGTGATCGAAATTTCGCGCGAGCACAACCCGTTCGCCACGACGGGCGTCTCCCGCGATCGCGACGGTATCCCGCACTACGACGATCTGCCGGCCACGCTGCTCGACATCCTGGCCGAGCAGGTGGCCCAGCGTCCCGACAGCGAGGCCGTCGTCGAAGTAGGCGCCGGGCGATTGACCTATCGGCAGCTCTGGGACCGCGCCGCGCGGGTCGGTGGTGGGCTGCGGGCAGCCGGCGTGCAACGCGGTGACCGTATCGCGGTGCGCCACCCCGCGGGCATCGACTGGGTGTTGGCATTTTGGGGCACGGTGATGGCCGGCGGCATTGCGGTGGCGGTCAATACGCGCTCGGCGCAGCCCGAGGTCGACTTCATTTTGTCCGATTCCGGGGCACGGGTGGATCTGGCCGCGGGCACGCCGCTGCCCGACGGCCATCCCTATGTGGCCGAAGGACTCACGCGTGGCGACCCGGCCGCAATCTTCTACACTTCAGGGACCACCGGGCACCCCAAAGGAGTGCCGACCACCCACCAGGCGTTCGTCACCAACACCGAGAATGCGATCCGGTGCTCGGGAATTCCACCGGACCTCGGCGAGGCGATGCGCACCCTGATCTCGGTTCCGCTGTTTCATGTGACCGGCTGCAACACACAGCTTTTGGTATCCACCCGGGCGGGGGGAACGTCGGTGATCTTGCCGGCGCTGAACCTGGACGAATTGATCGCCACCGTGGCCGCCGAGCGCATTTCACAGATGGTAACTGTTCCCGCTATCTACTCTCTAATGTTGCGGCACAAGCAATTTGACAATACAGATGTGTCCGGCGTCCGCTGGGTGGGCTACGGTGGTGCACCCACCGCGCCTTCAATGGTGCGGTCGATTAAGGACGCGTTCCCGCGGGCGACGGTGTTCAACGGCTACGGCATGACCGAGTCGGCCTCGCTGATGACCGTGCTGCCCGACTCGTACGCGATCGAGCACGCCGACTCGGTCGGCTACGCGGTCCCGTCGGTGGCTCTCGGCGTGATCCCCCGCGGTGACGATCCTGGTGTCGGTGAATTGGTGGTGCGCGGGGCCAACATCACGGCCGGCTACTGGAACCGGCCGCAGGCCACCGAGGCCACCATCGTCGACGGGTGGCTGCACACCGGCGACGTGGTCCGGGTCGATGCCGCGGGCCGCGTGCACATCATCGATCGGCTCAAGGACATCATCAACCGCGGCGGCGAGAACATCTCCAGCGTGGAGGTTGAGGGGGTGCTGCTGGCCGCACCCAACGTCGCCGATGCCTGCGTGCTGGCGGTGCCCGACGAGGTGATGGGAGAAAAGGTCGGAGCCGTACTGTTCGGCGGCGAGGCGCAGATTGACGTGTCGGCAGTGCTCGAGCATTGCCGGGCACAACTCGCCGACTTCAAGGTCCCGCAGTACGTCACGATTGCCTCAGAAGCGTTGCCACGCAATGCCGGTGGGAAGGTGCTCAAAACCAAGCTTCGCGCTGAGATGCAATGGGGCGAGCCGCTGCGATGAATGCGACGTTGCTGATCGCCAACCGCGGTGAGATCGCCCTTCGGATCATCCGCACCGCAACCGAATTGGGCATGCCGACGGTTGCGGTCTACGCCACCGACGACGCCGAGAGCCCGCACGTGCATGCGGCCGACGAAGCGATCGGTCTGCCGGGCAGCGGGCCCGACGCGTATCTGGACCAGTCATCGATGCTGGCGGTGGCGAAAAGCGCCGGCGCGCAGCTGATTCATCCGGGTTATGGCTTCCTTGCCGAGAACGCCGATTTCGCTCGTGCCTGCGCGGCCGCCGGTTGCACGTTCGTGGGTCCCGATGCCGATGTGCTCGAGACGGTCGGCAATAAATCCTCGGCCCGCGCCGCCGCCACGGCCGCGGGTGTGCCGGTGCTGCCGGCGACCAATGGGCCCAGCAGCGTCGAGGATGTCCGGGCATTCTTCGCCGGTCGAGGCGGGGCGGTCATGATCAAGGCGGTGGCCGGCGGGGGTGGACGCGGGATGCGCCGCGTGGACAGTGCGGATCAGATCGACAATGCCTACCGCCAGTGTGCGGCAGAGGCGCAACTGGGATTCGGCGATCCGGCCGTGTTCGCCGAGGCGCTTCTCGACGACGCCCGGCATATCGAGGTGCAGATCGTCGCCGCGCCGGCCGGGCCGAGAACGCATGCGCTTGCGCTGGGCGACCGTGATTGCAGCATCCAACGGCGCTACCAAAAGATCGTTGAAATAGCTCCTGCACAAGGGGTTTCGGATGCGCTACGCCGCGAGCTGCATCTGGCCGCGGCCCGGTTGTGCGGGCGGGCCGGTCTGCGCGGCCTGGCCACCGTCGAATTCCTGGTCGCCGGTGAAGAATTCGTCTTCCTCGAGATCAACCCCCGCATTCAGGTCGAACACACGATCACCGAGGAAACCACCGGGGTGGATCTGGTTGCCGCCCAGCTCGCCATCGCCGGCGGCGCCTCCTACTACCAGTTGGGGTTGCCGTCCGGGATCGCCTCTGACGGTGAGGAAGTCATCGGCGAGCCCGCTGCCCGGCGCGGCATCGCGATACAAGCCCGGGTCAATATGGAAACCCTGACGGCGGACGGAGTCGTGGTGCCCGCGGCGGGCGTCTTGACAGTGTTTTCGCCGCCGAGCGGTCCGGGAGTGCGGGTGGATACCTTCGGCCGTACCGGCTTGGAATTGAGCACGCGATACGACTCGCTGCTGGCCAAGGTCGTCACCCATGTCCGCGGATCCTCGTTCGCTGCGGCGCTGCGTAAGTCGCGGACCGCGCTGGCCGAGTTCGAGGTCGAGGGTGTCCGGACGAACGTCAATTTCCTGCAAGAGCTGTTGTCCGACAGCCAGATTGAGTCGGGTGTGGTGGCGACGAGCTTCCTCGACGCGAAGCTATCCGAGCTGGCGGCCGCGGCGCTGATCCACGAGCATGACACCCGGGTGGCCTCCGTCGAGCTGTATCCCGGTGAAGAAGCGCTGCGCGCCCAGCTGGCCGGCACCGTGGTGGAGGTGGCGCCCGAGGGCACCGAGGCGTCGCCCGGTGATCAACTGGTCGTGCTGGAAGCGATGAAAATGCAGCATGTGCTCGTCGCGCCGGATGCGCTGCGCACAGTCCGCAATCTCGTGGCACCCGGCCAGGTCGTCGGAACCGGCGATCCACTGGTGGTCGTCGCACCCACCGGGGAGAGCCTGGGCAGCGAAACTGTCAGCGCCGCAGTCGATCTCGACCGGACCCGTGCCGACCTGGACGAGGTCCGGCGGCGCCACGTCGTCACTCTTGACGAGGGCCGCCAACCGGCGGTCGCCAAGCGGCACAAGCAGGGTCGTCGCACCGCCCGGGAGAACATCGTCGACCTGATCGACGACGGCAGCTTCATCGAGTACGGCGCGCTGGCCATCGCCGCGCAACGCAGCCGGCGCACGGACGAGGATCTGATTGCCAACACCCCGGCCGACGGTCTGGTTGCCGGCTTGGCGACCATCGGTGCCGACCGATTCGGGCGGGCTGCCGCCGAGGCGGTCGTGGTGTCCTACGACTACACCGTGCTGGCCGGGACGCAGGGCATGCGCAACCACGCCAAGACGGACCGGGTGTTCGATGTGGCCTCTCGAAAAGGGTTGCCAGTGGTGCTGTTTGCCGAGGGTGGCGGCGGGCGGCCCGGAGACACCGACGTCGGTGGGGCGGCCGGGCTGGACGTGCCGACGTTTCGAGTGCTCGCCGGGTTGCGTGGTCGGGTGCCGTTGGTGTCCATCGTGTCCGGGCGTTGCTTCGCCGGCAACGCCGCACTGGCAGGGGTGTGCGATGTGATCATCGCGACCCCGGACGCCAACATCGGAATGGGCGGGCCGGCGATGATCGAGGGCGGCGGGCTCGGCGTGTACCCGCCCGAGGCGATCGGCCCGATCGACGTGCAGCGCCACAACGGGGTGGTGAGCCTGGTCGCGCGGGACGAGGCGCACGCGGTGTCGCTGGCCAAGCAGTATCTGTCGTACTTTCAGGGCAGCATCGGCGACTGGGCAGCCCCCGAGCCACGCCTGGCCCGACATGTGGTGCCGGAGAACCGGTTACGCGCCTACGACGTACGGCGCGCGATCGAATCCATCGTCGACGTCGGCTCTGTCCTCGAGCTGCGCCCCGACTACGGCGTCGGCATCGTCACCGCACTCGTCCGGGTCCAGGGTGTGGCATATGGACTGCTGGCCAACAGCAGTCATCACCTGGGCGGCGCGATCGATGCCGAGGCCGCCGACAAGGCCGGCGACTTTCTCACGTTGTGCGAATCGTTTCGGCTGCCGGTGATTTCGTTATGCGACACACCGGGGTTCATGGTCGGGCCGGACGCGGAAAAGCAGGCCGCGGTTCGCCGGTTCGGCCGGATGTTCGTGCTGGGTGCCCGGCTGACCGTGCCGCTCGGAATGATCATCTTGCGCAAGGGGTATGGATTGGGCGCAATGGCGATGGCCGGCGGTTCTTTTCACGCCCCGCAATTCACCGTCGCCTGGCCGACGGGGGAGATCGGCGGCATGGGCCTGGAAGGCGCGGTGCGCCTGGGCTTCAGCAAGGAGCTGGCCGCGGCGGCCGATGCGGGTGAGCGTGAGCAACTATTCGAAAAGCTGGTGGCGGCGGCCTATCAACACGGCAAGGCACTGCGGGCCGCCACGACGTTCGAGCTGGACGACGTAATCGACCCTTCAGACTCCCGGGCCTGGATCACCAGGCTCGCGGAAGTCTGAAGGGTCGTGTCTGGATTGGGGAATCAGGCGTGGCCGGATCCGCAGCCCACGCCGGGCAGACAGCCAGTGCCGCCCGGAACACCACCCGGGCCCGCGTTCTGGCCACCGGAGCCGCAGCCGACACCCGGGATGCAGCCGGTGCCGCCCGGGCCGCCACCCGGACCGCTGTTCTGGCCGCCGGAACCGCAGTTGCCGTTGGCGTCGCAACCGCCGCCACCCGGGTCATCCTTGAAGACGACGTGGGTGGGGGCCGGGCTGGTCATTGCCGGGGCGGTCGCAAAACTATCCGCCGCGGCCATCGGTGCAGCGGCGATCGCAGCAGCAACTGCGCCGCCGATGACTAGTGGTTTCAGGAGGGTCAATTTCGCTAACATGCGACTCGCATACCACGCACGCGCGCGGACAAAACCTCTCTACGAAAGATTGATCGCAATCGGCGTTCTTCGCTGGTGAACCCGGGCCCCACGAAACAAAAGGTGTACAACGATGACCACACTGGATCTGACCGGCCGTACTGCGATTGTCACGGGGGCCTCGCGCGGAATCGGGTTGGCTATTGCGCAGCAGCTGGCGGCCGCGGGCGCCAATGTGGTGTTGACCGCGCGCAAACAGGAAGCGGCGGATGCGGCCGCGGCTGAAGTGGGGGAACGGGCGTTGGGCGTCGGCGCTCACGCTGTCGACGAGGACGCCGCGCGCAACTGCGTGCAGCTCACCCTGGAAAAGTTCGGCAGCGTCGACGTTTTGATCAACAACGCGGGTACCAATCCGGCTTACGGCCCGCTGATCGACCAGGATCACGCGCGGTTCAGCAAGATCTTCGACGTCAATCTCTGGGCTCCGTTGCTGTGGACATCGCTGGTGGTCAAGGCATGGATGGGCGAGCACGGCGGCGCCATCGTCAACACCGCGTCCATCGGCGGGCTGCATCAATCGCCGGCGATGGGGATGTACAACGCCACCAAGGCAGCGCTGATCCACGTCACCAAACAACTGGCCCTGGAGCTGTCGCCGCGGGTGCGAGTCAACGCCATCGCTCCGGGCGTCGTTCGCACCAAATTGGCCGAGGCACTGTGGAAGGACCACGAGGATCCGCTGGCGTCGCAGATCGCGCTCGGCCGCATCGGCGAGCCCGTCGACGTGGCCAACGCGGTCGCGTTCCTGGTTTCCGACGCGGCGAGCTGGATCACCGGCGAGACGATGGTGATCGACGGGGGTCTACTGCTGGGCGGCGCGCAGGGCTTCCAAATGCGGCCCGAGGACAACCAATGAGTATCGAAGATCTGGACGCACGGGTAAAGGCACTGTTGGACGAGCACGACCCGGCGACCACCGACCCGCGCGATTTCCTGGGCGCGCAATTCGATGCCGGGCTGGCCTGGGTCCACCTGCCGGAGGGTTTCGGCGGCCTGGACCTGCCACGCAAGGCCCAGGAGTACGTCGACACGAAGCTGGCCGCAGCCGGTGCACCGGTGGGCGGCACGGTGAAGAACTACATCGGGATGGGCATGGCCGCGCCCACGATCGCGGCCTTCGGCACCGACGAGCAGAAGCGAAAGTTCTTGCGTCCGTTGTTCACCGGTGAACAGATCTATTGCCAGTTGTTCAGCGAGCCCGGTGCCGGATCGGACCTGGCCGGGGTGGCCACCCGCGCGGTCCGCGACGGGGACGACTGGATTGTCAACGGGCAGAAGGTGTGGACGTCGCAGGCGCAGAACGCCCAGATGGCCATCCTGGTCGCCCGCACCGACCCGTCGGTACCCAAACACGCTGGCCTGACTTACTTTCTGTGCGACGTGACCCAACCCGGCGTCGACATCAGGCCGTTGCGCCAGATCACCGGTGAGGCCGAGTTCAACGAGGTGTTCCTGACCGATGTCCGGGTGCCCGACGCGAATCGGCTCGGCCCGGTGGGCGGTGGCTGGCGGGTCGCGACCACAACGCTGAACAACGAGCGGGTCGCGATCGGCTCTCGTTCCGGGGTGCCACGGGAAAGCGGCCACATCGGCAAGGTCGCCACAGCGTGGCGAAACGAGCCCGCACTGCGTGATCCCGCGATGCACGACGAGCTGATGCGACTGTGGGTCGAGGCGGAGGTGCTGCGGCTCGCCGGCGAACGGTTGGGACAGCAGGCCAGCACCGGCCAGCCCGGGCCGGAGGGGGCGGGCATGAAGATCGCCTTTGCGACGCTGGCGCAGGCGATCTCGGGCTTCGAGATCGAACTGCACGGCGAGGCGGGACTGCAGTACGACGACTGGACCATGCGCAGACCCGAGACGGTCGACCTGGTCGGTCGCGAACCCGGTTACCGGTATCTGCGCGCGCGGGGCAACTCGATCGAGGGCGGCACATCAGAGATCTTGCGCAACACCATCTCCGAGCGAATTCTCGGCCTGCCCGGCGAACACCGCGTCGACAAGGATGTCGCTTGGCAGGATTTGAGTCGATGAGCATCGGCGATCTGCTGTACTCCGACACCGAGGACGCCCTGCGGGATAGCGTTCGTCACCTGTTCGCCGACCGGTGCCCACCCGAGATGGTGGCCCGGGCCTATGGTCCAGCGCCACAGGACTTTTCCGATGTGTGGCGGCGGCTGGCCGGTGAGCTGGGGGTAGCGGGCCTGCTAGTGCCGGAGTCGCTCGGCGGTGCGGGCGCCAGTGCCCGCGAGGCCGCGGTGGTGATGGAGGAGATCGGCCGCGCGGTCGCGCCGGTGCCGTTTCTGTCCAGCGCGGTGCTCGCCACGGTTGCGCTCTTGCGTGCCGGCGACACCGAAACGCTGTCCGCGCTGGCCCAGGGCGAGCAGACCGCCGCGCTGGTGGTCCCGCTGTCCGCGGCTCCCGGCGATCCGATCGCGGGGGTGAGCGCCGGCGCCGACGGATTGACCGGGACGGTCAGCAGCGTGGCCGGCGCCGCCGAGGCCGATGTGTTGGTGGTGCCGGTCGCGGGCAGCGGCGGCCTCGAGTTGCACACCGTCCGCAATAGCGCCGCCGGGGTCGAAGTGTCACCGCTGCTGGCCTTGGATATGACGAGACCCCTTGCAAATGTCCATTTTTCGGCGGCGTCGTCAATCCGCGTCGGGCCGGCGGGCGAGGCGGTAACCGCGGCGCTGGAAGCCGGTGCCGCGCTGTTGGCGTCCGAGCAACTCGGGTTGGCGCAGTGGTGTTTCGAGACCACCCTGGCTTATACCAAGCAGCGCAAGCAATTCGGCCGTGCGATCGGGTCATACCAGGCGATCAAACACCGGTTGGCGGATCTGTGGTTCGAGGTCGGGTCGGCGACGGCCGCGGCGCGCTACGCCGCGGATACCTGCGCCCGGGAAGATCCCGACGCGAGCATCGCCGTGGCCGTGGCGCAGGCCTACTGCAGCGGTATCGCGGTGCACGCGGCCGAGGAGTGCGTGCAGCTGCACGGTGGCATCGGCATGACGTGGGAGTATCCGGCCCACCTGTACCTCAAGCGGGCCAAGAGCGATCAGTTGGCCTTCGGCACCGCCTACCGTCATCGGGCCCGGCTGGGCGCCCTGGTCGACTTGCCGGTCTCGTAACCGCCATGCGTGTGCTGTTGTCGACGTACGACACTCGCGGTGGCGTCGAACCACTGCTGGCAGTCGCGGTGCAGCTGCAGGCACTCGGCGCACAGGCCGTGGTGTGCGCACCGCCCGACGACGAATTCAGTGAGCGGGCAGCCGCTTTCGGGATTGCGCTGGTGGGATTCGGTCCGTCGGTGCGCGCGATGACGACCGCGGCGGCGCAGTCTTCGGAGGCGGACGTGCGCGCGCATGTGCTGGGTCTGCTCGCCGCGCAGTTCGACACGGTCGCTGCCGCGGCGCAGGGGTGCGACGCGATAGTGGCGACCGCCCTGGTCTGGACCGCGGCCGGCGCACGCTCGGTAGCCGAGAAACTCGGCATCCACTACGTCTACGGCAGCTATCACCCGACCCACCTGCCGTCGCCTTATCACCCGCCGCCGGAGTATGTCGGCCGGGGAATGGGGACGAGCGAGATCGACCACCGGATGATGTGGAACCACAACGCCCACAACGCCAATATGTTGTTCGGTCCGACGCTCAACAGTCACCGCGCGGCGATCGGTCTGGCCCCGGTGGACGACGTGCGCGGCTACGCCTACACCAACCGGCCGTGGCTGGCGGCCGACCCGACACTGGGCCCGTGGCAGCCGCTCGCGGACCTGCACGTCGTGCAGACCGGCGCCTGGGTGCTGCCCGACGAACGCCCCCTGTCGGCCGAGCTGGAGGATTTCTTGGACGCCGGCACGCCGCCGGTGTATCTGGGCTTCGGCAGCATGCCGCTGTGGGGTTCCAAGGACGTCGTCCCGATGGCGATCGAGGCCATCCGAGCCCAGGGCAGGCGCGTGCTGCTGTCGCACGGCTGGGCCGAGCTGGTCCCCATCGACGACCGCGACGACTGCATGGCCGTCGGTGAGGTCAACCAGCAAGCGCTGTTCGGGCGGGTGGCCGCCGTCGTGCACCACGGCGGCGCGGGCACGACGACGACGGCAGCACGCGCCGGCGTGCCCCAGCTCGTCGTGCCGCAGGGGGCCGACCAGGTGTACTGGGCCTGCCGGGTGGCGGAGCTGGGCATCGGTACCGCGTGCGACGGCCCGACTCCGCCCCCGGGCTCGCTGCCGGCCGCGCTCGAGATGGTCCTGACCGACGAGACTCGCGCCCGGGCGAACGCGGTGGCGGCCATGACCCGCGCTGACGGCGCGGCGGTGGCCGCAAAGTTGTTGCTCGACGCGGTGAGTCAGGGAAAGCCTTAGCGCGGCAGCGCCGACGCGAAGACCTCCGTCATCGCCTGCCAGTGCCGCTCGGCGGCGGCCTCGTCATAGGGCGCGTTGTCCGGGACCGCGAAGCCGTGGGCCGCGGAGTACCACTCGATGGTGTGCCGCACGCCGGCCGCCGTCAGTGCCTTGTCGAGCTGTTCGGCGTGGTCGGTGGTGAACGACGCATCGTTCTCGGCGCCGCCGACGTAGACCGTGGCGGTCATCTTCTCGGCCAGCAGGTGCGGGCTGTCCGGGGTGTCCGAGACCAGGCCGCCGCCGTGGAAGGACGCCGCCGCCGCGACGCGGTCGGGAATCCGGCCGGCCACCATCAGCGAGATTCGCCCGCCCATGCAGTAGCCGCACACGCCGAAGCGTTCACCGGACACCTCGGGGCGGTCCGCCAGGTAGTCGAAGAACGCGCGGCCGTCGCTGGTGATCTTGTCCGGCGTCAGGCTGCCGATCATCGAAAACAGGCGCTTGCGTTCCTGTTCGTCACCGAACACGTTGGCCATGTCGAACGGGGCCCAGCCGGGGTTGCGGTAGTACACGTCCGGCAGCAGCACCGTGTAACCGAATCCGGCCAGTTTGGCCGCCATTTGCTGAAAGGTGTCGCGCACGCCGCCGGCGTCGGGATACATGATCACGCCGGGGTGGGGGGCTTGGGTGTCCGGACCTCCGGGGGTGAACAAATGGACCGTGCAGGTCCCGTCCGCGGTGGTGATGGTGTCGGTGATGTTCGGCATGGCACCCGTTCTACTCCTGGGACCAAGAGCAAATTAATTCGCGTCGCCCGCCGCGCCCGCCTTCGCCGCGCTCACGATCGCCGCTAAGCTTTTCGCGTGCCGATCCCCACGCCCTACGAGGACTTACTGCGGCTGGTCCTCGAGACGGGTTCGGTCAAACCGGACCGCACCGGCACCGGCACCCGCAGCCTGTTCGGCCATCAGTTGCGCTACGACCTGTCGTCCGGCTTCCCGCTGCTGACCACCAAGAAGGTGCACCTCAAATCGGTGGTCTACGAGTTGCTGTGGTTCCTGCGCGGCGACTCCAATGTCGGCTGGCTACAGCAGCACGGCGTCACGATCTGGGATGAATGGGCCAGCGACACAGGCGATCTCGGCCCCATCTACGGCGTGCAGTGGCGATCCTGGCCGACCCCGTCGGGTGAGCACATCGACCAGATCAGTGCCGCGCTGGAATTGCTGCGCACCGATCCGAACTCCCGGCGCAACATCGTCTCGGCCTGGAACGTCGGCGAAATCCCGCAGATGGCCCTGCCGCCGTGTCACGCGTTCTTCCAGTTCTACGTGGCCGACGGCAGGCTCAGTTGCCAGCTCTATCAGCGCAGCGCGGATCTGTTCCTGGGCGTGCCGTTCAACATCGCCAGCTATGCGCTGCTGACCCACATGATGGCGGCCCAGTCCGGCCTGGGTGTCGGCGAGTTCGTCTGGACCGGCGGCGACTGCCACATCTATGACAACCACGTCGAGCAGGTGCGCACGCAGCTCAGTCGCGATCCGCGGCCGTATCCGGAACTTGTTTTGGCCCAACGGGATTCGATCTTCGACTACACCTACGACGACGTCGTCGTGAAGAACTACGATCCGCACCCGGCGATCAAAGCTCCCGTCGCTGTATGACGCACCTCGGTTTGGTGTGGGCTCAGTCCACATCCGGTGTCATCGGCCGCAATGGCGACATCCCCTGGAACGTGCCCGAAGACCTGGCCCGCTTCAAGCAGGTAACCGTGGGCCACACCGTCGTGATGGGCCGGCTGACCTGGGACTCGTTGCCGGCCAGGGTGCGGCCGCTGCCCGGCCGCCGCAATATCGTGCTGTCCCGCCGCAGCGACTTCGTCGCCGACGGAGCCGAAGTGGTCGACTCCCTGGACAAGGCCCTGACCGACCCCGAAGCCTGGGTGATCGGCGGTGCCCAGGTCTACCAGCTCGCGCTGCCCCACGCCGCGCGATGCGAGGTCACCGAGATCGAGATCGACCTGATCCGCGAGGACGAGGACGCGCTGGCGCCGGTGCTCGACGAGACGTGGGCCGGCCAGACGGGCGAATGGCAGGTCAGCCGCTCGGGCCTGCGGTATCGGTTTCACAGCTATCGTCGGTCCTGAGCGTTCGCCTCGGCGCCGTGGCTGCGCCAGTGGCCGGACCTGACATACTCGACGGGGTTGGTGGGGTCGGCGCCAGGCGGTTTCCGGAGTTTCCAGGGAGGGGAAATTGGCAGTGATCACCGAACCCACAACGGCATTCACCCGCAAGTGGATGGGCTATGACTCGGCCGCGGTCGATGCGCACATCGAGATGTTGACCACCAAGCAGAATCTGCTGCTCAACGACGTCGAGAGCCTGCGGGCCCGGCTGAAGGACGCCGGCGAACAAGCGGCCGCGCTGCGCAAGGAGGTCGCGGCGCTCACCGACACCTCACCCGCGCCGCACGCGATGCAACAGCGGATGGCAAAGATGCTGAGCCGCGCCGTCGAGGAGATTTCCGAGATGCAGGCCGAGGCACGGGCCGAGGCGGAGGCGCTGATCGCCGCGGCCGAAGCGGAAATCGAGGCCGAGCAACGAAAACACCGCGAGGTGTTGGCGGATTTGGCATCGCAGCAAAAGGCCATGGAAGCCGAGTACCGCGAAACCAGGGAAAAGCTCGAGGCCGACCTGGCCAGGATGCGCGACGACGCCCAGAAGGCGCGTGAGCAGCTGCTTGCCGACGCCAGGGAGCGAGCCGACCGGGATCGCGAGCAGGCCCGGCGCGCCGTGAACGCCGCGTGCGACCAGCGGATCAAGGTGCTGGAACAACTGATGGGCGTCTACCGCGACCTGGGAACGGTTCCGGCCGCACTCGAGGCGGCGTACCACGAACAGAAGAATCCGCCGAAGGCCGACGCCGCGGCACCGGCGGAGGAGAAGGTCAGCGCGGGGTGAGCCTTCGCTGAGGCGGACCGGTTGACCGGTATTCTCGGCGCGTGTCGACCAGCAGGCTGACCGCCGCGCAGGCCCGGCGGATAGCCGTTGCGGCCCAAGGGTTTACCGAGCCGCGACCCCGCGGCGGGATCACCCGCGCCCACCTGCGCCGGTTGATTTCGAGAATTCAAGTGCTGCAACTGGATTCAGTCTCCGTGGCGGTGCGGGCGCACTACGCTCCGGTGTTCAGCCGGCTCGGTCCCTATGACCGCGACGTGCTGGACCGCGCCGCGTGGGGCCCACGCTCGTCGCGGCTGCTGGCCGAGTACTGGGCGCACGAGGCCGCGCTGATGGCCGTCGACGACTGGCCGCTGCTGCGCTGGCGGATGCGCCAGTACCGGCACGGCCGGTGGGGCACCCACATCGTCAAGGCCAACCCGAAGCTCGCCGACAAGATCGTCGACGCGGTCGGTGAACTCGGGCCCAGCACCGCCGGACAAATCGAGGCCCATCTCGAGGCCGAAACATCCGGGCCCCGGGGAAGCTGGTGGGGCAGCCGCAGCGACACCAAATGGGTGGCCGAGGCGCTGTTCGCCGCCGGGGTGCTCACCACGGCCACCCGGGTCGGGTTCGCCCGCCACTACGACCTGGTGGAACGGGTGCTACCGGCCAGCGTGCTGGCCCGCGAGGTCGACGACGCCGAAGCCATCCGCGAGCTCAGCCTGCGCGCGGCGACCGCACTGGGCGTGGCCACCGAGGCCGATATCCGCGACTACTTCCGGTTGTCCGCGCGGCAGGTCAAACCGGCGATCGCCGAGCTGGTCGCGGCCGGCGAGATCGAGCGGGTACAAGTCGACGGGTGGTCCGCGCCCGCGTATCTGCACGCCGGACGCACCGTGCCCCGGCTGGATCGAGGCACCGCGCTGCTGTGTCCGTTCGACCCGTTGATCTTTTTCCGGCCTCGGGTGCAGCGGCTGTTCAATTTCCACTACCGCATCGAGATCTACACCCCCGCGGCCAACCGGCAGTACGGCTATTACGTGTGGCCGCTGCTGGTGGACGGCCAGCTGGTGGCGCGGGTCGATCTCAAGGCCGACCGTGCGGCCGACACGCTGCGGGTGGTGGGCGCGTTCGGCGAGCCCTCCGAAGCCGATCGAGTGCCGCGCTCACGGGTGGCCGCCGCGCTGGCCGGCGAGCTGGAGTCGATGGCGTCATGGCTTGGCCTGGGCGGGGTTACCGTCTCCGGCCGCGGCGACTTGGCCACGGAATTGCGCACTGCCGCCAAGCGGGTCGGCCGATGACGCCGTCCAAGGAGCTCAAAGCAACGCTGTGGAAAGCGGCCGACAAGTTGCGCGGATCCCTGTCGGCAGGTCAGTACAAGGACGTCGTGCTCGGGCTGGTGTTCCTCAAGTACATCTCCGAGTCGCACTGGAATACCTTGGTGCACAACGCAAAATCCCCTGGCGTCGGCCGGCTCGTCGACGACGCGATGGGCGCGGTGATGGGGGCAAACCCGGCCCTGGCCGGACTGCTGCCGCGGATCTACGAAGACCTCGACCAGCGCCGGCTCGGTGAACTGGTCGAGTTGTTGGAGAACGTGCGATTCGGTGGGCCGGGCCCCCGGGACCTGATGGGGGAGGTCTACGAGTACTTCCTCGGCAATTTCGCGCGCGCAGAAGGGAGACGGGGCGGTGAGTTCTTCACCCCGCCCAGCGTGGTGCGGCTGATCGTGGAGGTGCTGGAACCGGCGCGCGGGCGGGTGTACGACCCGTGCTGCGGCTCCGGCGGCATGTTCGTGCAGACCGAGAATTTCATCGCCGCCCGCGACGGCGACCCCAACGACATCCGCATCTATGGTCAGGAGGGCGTCGAGCAGACCTGGCGGATGGCGAAGCTGAACCTCGCTATTCACGGCATCGACAACGCGGGCGTGGCCCACGGTGACACGTTCGTCGACGACCTGCACTCGGGCGTGTGCATGGACTACGTGATGGCCAATCCGCCTTTCAACATCAAGGATTGGGCCCGCGACGAGCACGATCCACGCTGGCGCTTCGGTGCTCCCGCGGCCGGCAACGCCAACTTCGCCTGGATTCAGCACATCCTGGCCAAGCTGGCACCGGGCGGTCGGGCCGGGGTGGTGATGGCCAACGGCTCGATGTCGTCGAATGCGATCGGGGAGGGCGACATTCGCGCCCGGATCGTCGACGCGGACCTGGTTTCCTGCATGATCGCACTGCCCGCCCAGCTGTTTCGCAGCACCGGAATACCGGTGTGCCTGTGGTTATTTGCGATGGATAAAGGCGATCGCTCGGGGCAGGTGCTGTTCATCGACGCCCGCGGGCTGGGCTATCTCGTCGATCGGGCGCAACGCGCGCTGACCGACGAGGAGGTCATCCGGATCAGCGACACCTACCACGCCTGGTGCGGGTCACTGTCGGCGAAAAGTATTGTCTATGAGGACATTCCGGGGTTCTGTAAGTCCGCATCGTTGGATGACATCGCCGCCGCCGGTTACCTGCTCACACCGGGGCGCTACGTCGGTACTCCGGCAGCCGCCCAGGACGCGGAGCCGGCCGACGAGAAGATCGCACGGCTGACCGCCGACCTGCTGACGGCGCTGGATGAATCCGCGCGAATGGAAGCGGTGGTGCGAGAGCAGGTGCATCGGTTGTGCTGACGGCAACGCTGGGAGAGTACCTCGACTTCCGCACCGGAAGTGGTGCGCCGGCCCGGGTGCCCGATGGGCGGTTTCCCGTCTATGGTGCCAACGGCGCGATCGGGTATGCGGCACAGTCCAATGCGAGTGGCCCGCTGATCGTGCTCGGTCGCGTCGGATCGTATTGCGGCAGCCTGCGTTACTGCGATTCCGATGTGTGGGTCACCGACAACGCGCTGGTGTGCCGGGCCAAAGATCCTGCCGAGACCCGCTATTGGTATTACGCACTGCAAACCTGCCGGCTGGGCGATCACCGGGCCGGCTCGGGCCAACCGCTGCTCAATCAGGCGATTCTGCGCGACGTTTCGGTGCGGACCGTCCCGGGACGCCAGCGGCAACGGATTGCCGCACTACTCGGCGCGTTCGACGACAAGGTGGCGGCCAACCAACGCGTGATCGAGGCCGCCGAGCGGCTGATGCTGGGCCTCGTCGAGCCGATCCGCGACCACGTACCGCTGTCGAGCCTGGCGCGACTCTCCACGGCCGTTCGCAAACCGCGGCAATTCGACGGCGTCGTCGCGCATTTCAGTCTTCCGGCGTTCGACGACGGCGCCACCGCGCGGCTCGTCGAGCGGGCGACCGTGAAAAGCGGCAAGTTCGAGCTGTCGCAACCGTGCGTGCTGTTCGCCAAGCTCAACCCGCGGATTCCGCGTATCTGGAATGTCGCGCAACTGCCCTGCGAAATGGCTGTGGCGAGTACGGAATTCGCCGTACTCACACCCAAGGGCGTCGATACCTCGGCGCTGTGGGCCGCGGTAGGGCAACCCGACGTCTCGCAGCGACTGCAGCAGCAGGCCGCCGGAACCTCGACCAGCCGCCAGCGCATCCAGCCGCGAGACCTGTTGGATGTCGAGGTGCGCGACACCCGGCGTCTGACCGCCGATGCGGCACAGACGATCACCGCTGCGGGTGCGCTGTGTCATGCCCGGCGCAATGAATCCCTGCGGCTGGCCGGTTTCCGCGACGCCCTGCTGCCGTTGCTGATGTCGGGCAAGGCCCAGCTAAGGTAGGCGCCGTGGCCGAGACCGCGCCGCTGCGCGTGCAACTGATCGCCAAGACCGAGTTCTTGGCGCCCCCGGACGTGCCGTGGACCACCGACGCCGAGGGCGGGCCGGCGCTGGTCGAGTTCGCCGGGCGCGCCTGCTACCAGAGCTGGTCGAAACCCAACCCCAAGACCGCCACCAACGCCGGTTACATCAAACACATCATCGACGTCGGTCACTTTTCGGTGCTCGAGCACGCGAATGTGTCGTTCTACATCACCGGGATCTCGCGGTCGTGCACGCACGAACTGATCCGGCACCGCCATTTCTCCTACTCGCAGCTTTCGCAGCGCTACGTGCCTGAGGTCCAGTCGCAGATCGTCGTGCCGCCGGGCATGGCGGACGACCCCGAATTGCGGGAGATCCTGGCGGCGGCCGCCGACGCCAGCCGCGCCACCTACACCGAACTGCTGGCCAAGCTCGAGGCCAAGTTCGCAACGGGCCAGCCCATCGAGAAAATGGGAGCACTGCGTCGCAAGCAGGCGCGCCAGGCGGCCCGCGCGGTGCTACCGAACGCCACCGAAACCCGCATCGTCGTGACTGGGAACTACCGGGCCTGGCGCCACTTCGTCGCGATGCGCGCCAGCGAGCACGCCGACGTGGAGATCCGGCGGCTGGCCATCGAATGCCTGCGTCAGCTCGTCGACGTCGCGCCGGCGGTGTTCGCCGATTTCGAGATCTCTACCCTGGCCGATGGCACCGAGGTCGCGACCAGTCCGCTGGCCACCGAAGCCTGAGGCGCCCGCGCCGTCGAGTGCGCGTCCCGGGCGGCATCGTCCGGCGTGTCGCCGCCCCGAACGCACACTCGAAACCCCCAGCGCACAATCGAGGGCCCGCCACCGGAGCCCGAGCCGCGCGGCGGCGAAATCGGGTTGGCACCGCCAGGTAATCTTGGACCCGTGAGTTCTGTCGGATTCGACGCCCCCGCGCGTCTGGGAACCTTGCTGACCGCAATGGTGACGCCGTTTGGCGCCGACGGTTCGCTTGACACCGCCGCCGCGGCGCGCGTGGCAAACCACCTGGTGGACGCCGGTTGCGACGGCCTGGTCGTCTCGGGAACCACTGGTGAATCGCCCACCACCACCGACGACGAGAAGCTCGAGCTGCTGCGCGCGGTCCTGGAAGCCGTGGGCGACCGCGCGCGTGTCATCGCCGGAGCGGGCACCTACGACACCGCGCACAGCATCAAGCTGGCCAAGGCCAGCGCGGCCGAGGGCGCACACGGGCTGCTGGTGGTCACGCCGTACTACTCGCGGCCGCCGCAGCGCGGGCTGATCGCGCACTTCACCGCCGTCGCCGACGCCACGGACCTGCCGGTGCTGCTGTATGACATCCCGCCGCGGTCGGTGATCCCCATCGAGTCCGACACGATCCGCGTCCTGGCGTCGCACCCGAACATCGTCGGGATCAAGGACGCCAAGGCCGATCTGCACAGCGGCGGCCAGATCATCGCCGAAACCGGTTTGGCCTACTACTCCGGAGACGACGCGCTCAACCTGCCCTGGCTGGCGATGGGTGCGACGGGCTTCATCAGCGTGATTTCTCACCTCGCCCCGAGCCAGCTTCGGGAGTTGTTGTCCGCCTTCGGTTCCGGGGACATCGCGACCGCCCGCAAGATCAACGTCGAGGTCGCGCCGCTGTGCAACGCGATGGGCCGCCTGGGCGGAGTGACGCTGTCCAAGGCGGGTCTGCGCCTGCAGGGCATTGACGTCGGCGATCCCCGGCTGCCGCAGGTGCCGGCGACGCCGGAGCAGATCGACGCGCTGGCCGCCGACATGCGCGCGGCCTCGGTACTGCGGTGACCCAAAGGGTGGTCTGAAAGTGGATGTAGACCTCAGCCCGCCAGGTCCGTTGACCACAGGTGGGTTGCGGGTGACTGCGCTCGGCGGCATCAGCGAAATCGGCCGCAATATGACGGTTTTCGAGCATCTGGGCCGGCTGCTGATCATCGACTGCGGGGTGATGTTTCCCACCCACGACGAGCCCGGTGTCGACCTGATCCTGCCCGACCTGCGCCACATCGAAGACCGGCTCGACGACATCGAGGCGCTGGTCCTGACCCATGCGCACGAGGACCACATCGGCGCGATCCCGTTCCTGCTGCGGCTGCGGCCCGACATCCCGGTCGTCGGCTCCAAGTTCACCCTGGCGATGGTTGCCGCGAAGTGCCGCGAGCACCGAATCAAGCCGGTGTTCGTCGAAGTCAAAGAGGGACAGAGCAGCCGCCACGGCGTGTTCGAGTGCGAATACTTCGCGGTGAACCACTCCATCCCGGACGCGCTGGCCATCGCGGTGTACACCGGCGCGGGAACGGTTTTGCACACCGGCGATATCAAGCTCGACCAACTACCGCTGGACGGCCGGCCCACCGACCTCCCCGGCATGTCGCGGCTCGGCGGCGCCGGTGTGGATCTGTTCCTGTGTGACTCGACCAACTCCGAGATCCCCGGCGTCGGGCCGTCGGAGAGCGAGGTGGGCCCGACGCTGCACCGGCTGATCCGGGGTGCCGAAGGCCGCGTGATCGTGGCATGCTTTGCCTCCAACGTCGACCGGGTACAGCAAATCATCGATGCCGCAGTGGCTTTGGGCCGGCGAGTGTCGTTCGTCGGGCGGTCGATGGTACGCAACATGAGCATCGCCCGGGACCTGGGATTCCTGCGGGTCAACGACTCCGACCTGATCGACATCGGGGCGGCCGAGATGATGGCGCCCGAGCGGGTGGTGCTGATCACCACCGGCACCCAGGGCGAGCCGATGGCGGCGTTGTCCCGGATGTCGCGCGGCGAGCATCGCAGTATCACGCTGACCGCGGGGGACCTGGTCGTGCTGTCGTCGTCGCTGATCCCGGGCAACGAGGAGGCCGTCT
>JAQIZT010000615.1:0-20263 GCA_029228515.1 Populus alba x Populus x berolinensis | reverse complement strand
TTGGCCACCACGATGTCGAGGTGTCCGAGTTCGGCGACACCCTCATCGATCGCGGCGGACAGCGCCACCCGGTCGCGCACGTCGGCGATCGCCGTGAACGCGCGCTGTCCCTCCTTTTCGACCAGCCGCGCCGTCTCGTCCAAATCCTCCGGCCGGGCCAACGGGTACTCGTTCGTGTCGATGTCCGCGCACAGATCCACCGCGATGATGTCGGCGCCTTCGGCGGCCAGCATGCGCGCGTGCGATCGTCCCTGACCCCGCGCGGCGCCGCTGATCACGGCGACCTTGCCCGTTACCCTGCCCATCGCTGATCCTTCGTCCCGGTGGCTGCTTCCAACGACCCGAGTTGGTGCACACGTGGGGGCTCGTTACCGCGGTGGTTCGGCGAGCCAGCGAAAGTGCCTACACCACTCATCTCTTCCACGAAACCTGCACGTGGCTGTAGCCGGGCTATCAATATCCCTTAGAGTAACTAGAATACCTAAAATAGCAAGGACAGGTCCGGGCCGAGGGGGTTGGCGATGTCAGGCGTCCTTCAAGGGGTGCGAGTAGTCGAGTTGGCGTCCTGGACCTACGTCCCGTCGGCTGGGGCGGCGCTGGCGGACTGGGGCGCGGACGTCATCAAGGTGGAGGGTGTGGCGTTCGGCGATCCCGGCCGCGCCCTGGTCGTCGGCGGCTTCACCCGCGAAGCGGCCCGCCCCGACGCCGACTTCATCCTCGAGTTGGGCAACCGCGGCAAGCGCAGCATCGCGATCGACATCAAATCCGAGACGGGTCGCGAATTGTTCGGCCGCCTGTTGGCCACCGCGGATGTGTTCCTGACGAACTGGTTGCCGGGCGCACTGGATCGCGCCCGGCTTACCGTCGACGACATTCGCGCGTTCAACCCGAAGATCATCATTGCTCGCGGCACCGGCCTCGGGGTCCGCGGACCGGACCGCGATCGCGGCGGCTTCGATGCGGCCACCTACCTGGCCCGCGGCGGGGTGGCCTACACCCTGACCCCGTTCGGGACCGATACCCCGGCGGTCCAGGGCCCCGGCTTCGGTGACCTGCAGGGCGGGGCCACCCTGGCCGGTGGCGTGTGCGCGGCGCTGTTCCACCGGGAACGCACCGGCGAGCCGACGATCGTCGACTCCTCCCTATTGGCCCAGGCGATGTGGTCGATCGCGCCGTCAATCTGTGCCGCGGATTTCTTTGATATCGACGGCATTCCGGGGGCGCCCCCGGGATTGGCCATCAATCCGCTGGTGAACCGGTACAAGACCAAGGACGGTAGATGGATCCAGCTGGTCTTCCTGCAACCCGACAAATTCTGGGCCGGCTTCTGTGAGCGCATGGGACTTGCGGAGTTGGCCACCGACGAGCGCTTCGTACCGTCGAGCAATCTGATCGCGAATGCGGCCACGGCGACCGAGATCGTGGCGAAGACGTTTGCCGGCCACGACCTTGCCCACTGGCAGCAGGTGCTCGCAAGCGAACCAGGAGTGTGGGGTGCCCTCGCGACACCGCGGGAGACACTCAATGACCCGCAAGTCGAACCCAACGGCTACGTGGTGACAAACGTCGACGATTACGGCGAGGAATATCGAATCGTCGCCGCTCCGGTCCAATTCAACGAAACGCCACCACTTCCCGCGCGCGCTCCAGAACATGGACAGCACACCGAGGAGATATTGCTCGAACTCGGCGTCGAGTGGGACGACATCGCGAAGGCGAAGGACCTCAACTCGATCCTCTGATACCGGCGGATCCCGCTAAGCGGCCGCGTCGCCCGCAGTTGACAAATGGCTCCTATTCGAAGGACCAAAGTCATTGTCTGCCAACAACCTGATGACGTCAGCCGCGTCCCGCCGTAGGTTTGTGCCTGAGGTACATCATGGCCACCTTCATGCGCAACAGCGACGCCTTCACCTGGGCGATGGAAACCGATCCGCGACTGCGATCGACCGTCGTCAGCGTCGTGTTGCTGGATCGATCCCCGGACTGGGATGGGGTGCGGGACCGATTCGACCTGATCAGCAGGAAACTACCGATGTTCCGGCAGCGCGTCGTGGCGTCGCCACCGCCGGCCCCACCCCGGTGGGAGTATGTCCGGGACTTCGACCTCGACTACCACATTCGCCGCACCGTCTGCCCCGGGGGCGGCACGCTCGATGACGTACTCGAGATGGCCCGACTGGCCGAGATGCAGGACTTCGACCGGGCGCGGGCGCTCTGGGAGGTGACGCTGATCGATGGCCTGAAAGACGATGGCGCGGCGATGATCTGCAAGTTCCACCATGCGCTCACCGATGGAATCGGGGGCGTGCAGATCGCGATGAACTTGTTCAACATTTCCGAAGAGCTCTATGAGCACGAGTCCTTACCGCCCGAGCCGCAGGGATCCAGCCCCTCACTGCTCGGGGATTACCGCGATTCCTGGCGCTACGACGCCGAGCTGATGGGTAAGGCGCTGATGGGTGTGGTCAAGACGGCCCCGCGCCTGATCGTCGACGGTGTTCGGCGGCCTATTACGACGGTCCGATCCGCGGCGGCCACCACGGCATCGGTGTACCGGACGGTGCGGCCGATAGCCCGGACCGGGTCACCGCTGATCACCGAACGTGGCCTGATCCGGCGTCTCGGCGTCCATGAGGTGCCGAAGTCGCTCCTAAGGGAAGCAGGGCACCGCTGCGGTGGCGCGCTCAACGATGCGTTTGTCGCGGGCGTGGCCGGTGGGTTACGCCGGTACCACGAGAAGCACGGCGTCGAGATCGGCGATCTGCACCTTTCGATGCCGATCAGTCTGCGCACAGCGGCCGACGACATGGGCGGAAACCGGATCACGCTGATGCGCTTCGACGTACCCGTGAGCGAGGCCGATCCGGCCGCACGAATCAAGGCGATACACCAGCGCACCGGCGCGGTGCGCGATGAAAGATCGCTGCCCTATACCCAGTTGATTGCCGGCGCGCTGAACCTGATGCCGCGGTGGTACATCGGTTCGGTACTACGCCACGTCGATTTCGTGGCCAGTGACGTGCCGGGAGTCCCGGTGCCGGTCTTCCTGGGCGGCGCGGCGGTACGCGCGCAATACGCGTTCGGCCCGACGATCGGCGCGTCGGTCAATGTCACGTTGCTGACCTACGTCGACACCTGCGCGATCGGCATCAACGTCGATACCGTCGCGATACCCGACTACGACGTGTTCTACGACGCTATCGTCGCGGGCTTTGACGAGTTAGCCTCGCTTGCAAGCTAATTCGGAGCTGAATTCCCGGCGACGTGACTACTGGCCAATACCGACACGGTCACAAGCACATATCAATGTCGGCGCCGGTATGGCGTAACGTCACCGATCCACAAATCATGGCACAGTGCGCCTTTGAGAATCCGATGGCGAGTTATGCGTTGTCGCAGGGATTCTTGTCCGCTATGCCGAGTAGCGGATTTCGTTGGGGGGCAACAGGAGGTATGAAGAGCATGGCGAACTGGGTTCCCGCGCAGACCTCGGGCGGACCGAACTCCAGCCGCATTCTCGACACCGCGCGGGGGATCATCATTGGACTTCGCCGGTGCCGTTCGGAGACGGCGTTCGACGAACTACACACCGCGGCACTGCGTCACAAGGTTCCGGTATTCGCGATGGCCTGGGCGCTTGTGCACCTGGCCGGCGAGGGCGAAAAGACATCCAGCTTCGTCGAGGCGCAGTCGGCTGCGCGCCACGAGTGGGGTCAATTGTTCAGCGGAGCCTCGGCACTGAGCTGCTGAGACGTGATCACGATCTTGGCGCGGCCGGGGTCCCTGGGGGGTACCACGGCCGTGCCAACCCACGTCAAGAATCCACCGGGCTGATGTCGACGATCAAGATCGGGTACTAGCGGCGGTCCGTCGGCGAGTCTTCACCGCCCCGTCACGCTGCGTCAACGAGTCCAGGCGGGCGAGTCGGTCGCAGTGCGCAATGCTGCGACGATGCGCTGCTCCTTTTCCCGGAAGCGCTCGGTGGGTGCCGGCACCGAGATGGCGACGATGTTGTCGCCCAACGTCCGTCGCGCGATGGCGGCCGCCGAAATGCCGGGGGTGTGTTCTCCCCGGTCGAATGCGAGCCCAGTGCGCCGGATCTCGGCGATCTCGCGACGAAGCCGCTCGGCCACGCCGGAACTGAACCGGGAGATCATCGCCTCCGCGTCGGCCTCGTCCAGCGCCGCCAGCGCCGCCTTGCCGTTGGCGGTCACTTCCAGCGGGAATCGGACACCGACGGCAGAGACCGCGCGGAGTCGGTGGGACGATTCGATCTGGTCGACGAACCACATCCGCTGGCCACGCAGCACGGACAGATCGACGGTTTCCCCGTCGGTTGCGCGCGCTACCCGTTCGATGGTCGGCCGGAAAATCGCCGAGACGTGCGGTCCCGCGGCGCTGCCGAACCCGAGCAAGCGCTCGCCCAGCGAGAAACGGCCTTGTGAATCCACCCCGGCCAGACCGACTTCCACCAGACCGACCAGAAGGCGCCGCGCCGTCGATTTGGCCAGTCCGAGCCGCTCGCCGAGGTCGACCAGCCGGAGCCGTCCGGGCTCGGCAGCGATCTCGTCCAATGCGGCGGCGGCACGACGCAGCACCTGGATGCCTTCGTCGCGATTCGTGGTCGAAGCGGGTTCCGTGGGCGCCACACTTCCACTATAGTGTTCCGCATTGCGGACTGCCAAGAACCGACATGTGGATCAAAGGAGCTCCAGATGAGTGCGCTACCTGCAGGGCGGCACTTCTTTCGCAACGACGACGGATACGAAGACGCCCGCCGCGGCACGGTATGGAACCAACGAGTCCCCGCGCGCTACCCGGACCTGATCGTTCAGGCCGTCGACACCGAAGACATCGTCAGCGCCCTGCGCTACGCCAAGGCCAATGGCCTCAAGGTGAACATCCGCTCGGGCGGCCACAGCTGGGCGGCCAACCACCTGCGCGACGGAGCCGTGCTGCTCGACGTCAACCGGATCAACCACGCGAATATCGATGCCGAAAAGGGCGTCGCCGTCGTCGGCCCCGGCAAGGGCGGCAGCATCCTGATGGCCGAACTGGAAGCGCAGAATCTCTTCTTTCCCGCGGGGCACTGCAAGGGCGTGTGCGTGGGCGGTTACCTGCTGCAGGGCGGGTACGGCTGGAACAGCCGGGTCTGGGGTCTGGCGTGTGAAAACGTCATCGGCCTGGACGTGATCACTGCCGAGGGCGAGCAAATCCATTGCGACGCAGACAATCACGCCGACCTGTTCTGGGCCGCCCGCGGCGCGGGCCCGGGCTTCTTCGGCGTGGTCACCTCGTTCTACCTGAAGCTGTACCCTCGCCCCGCCGTCTGCGGCACCAGCGTCTACGTGTATCCGATCGAGTTCGCCGACGAGATCTACACGTGGGCGCGCAACGTCAGCGCCGAGGTGGACCGCCGCGTCGAAATGCAAATCGTGGCCAGTAGAAGCGTCCCGAACATGAACCTCGACAGGCCTGCCATCACCTTCGCGTCGCCGGCATTCGCCGACACCGAGAAGGAAGCCGAGGAGGCCCTGGCCATCTTCGGTACGGTGCCGGTTGTCGACAAGGCGCTGGTCGCAATTCCTTACATGCCAACCGATATGCCCACCTGGTACACCGCCGTGATGAGCAACTACCTGCCCGACCACCGCTACGCCGCCGACAACATGTGGACCTCGGCGTCCGCCGAAGATCTCCTCCCGGGTATCCACAACATCATCGACACGATTCCCGACCACCCGTCGCACTTCCTGTGGCTGAACTGGGGGCCGTCGCCGGCCCGCCCGGACATGGCCTACAGCATCGAAGACGAGGTCTACCTGGCTCTGTACGGCGCCTGGAAGAATGAATCCGACGACGCGAAGTACGGCGACTGGGCGCGTTCCAACATGGCCGCGATGTCGCATCTGGCCACCGGCATTCAGCTCGCTGACGAGAATCTCGGCCAGCGTCCGGCCCGATTCGCCAGTGACGCGGCCATGGCCCGCCTGGATAAAATACGAGCGGCCTACGACCCAGATGGTTTGTTCAACGCGTGGATGGGACGACTCTGATGGCCGGCGATCTTTACCTGGGTTATCGCAACGACGACGCGAACACGCCGTTCGGTAAATTCTTCAATCCCGAAATGGCCTCGCTGCCAACACATGTCGTCGAGGCGTTACAGCACGGTCCACAAGGCGGGATGGCATTGCTGGCGTTCGAAGACGCCGCGACCGTCGCCGAGGCAGGCTATCAGCAGACCGAGAACGGCTACGGCGTCCTCGACGACGGCAGCTATCAGGTGTCGGTACGCACCGACATGCCGGGTGTCACCCCGGCGATGTGGTCCTGGTGGTTTGGCTGGCATGGCAGTGACACCCGCCGATACAAGCTGTGGCATCCGCGGGCGCACCTGTCCGCGGCCTGGAAGGACGGCTCGAAAGATGCAGACGCCAACCGTCAAGGCGCCCAGCGTTACATCGGCCGCTGGTCGTTGATCAGCGAGTACATCGGCTCCACAATGCTCAACGGCGCAATCCAATTCGTCGATCCCGCCGAGATGGACTGTCCACCCGACAGCGAGGATGCGGTGGCGATCTGCGCCCGGCTGGGCGCGAGTGACGCCCCGGTGGACGTCGGATGGTTCATCCATCACGTCCGGTCCACGCCGGCCGGATCCGAAATGCGGTCCCGGTTTTGGATGGGCGGGCCATACATCGCGGTGCGCAACGCCCCCGGCGTCGCATCAATAGCCCTGCGCCCCATTGCCTCTCGCATGCTCGGCAACCCGGAGGCCAACGCCCGGAATCTGCTCGTGCACTGCGCCCAGGAGATGAATCACCTGGCCGGTTTCCTGCCTGAGCTCCATGCGGCGTTCGGCGACGAATAACCGCATTCAGTTGGCGTAGGCGGGCGCGGATCAGCTTGAGCGCCGCCCGACGTTGGCCGGTGCTACCCAGCCTTCTCGTGCGTCGTGTCGAACGACAGCTGATCCGGGGCTATTTCCCGGGCGGAAGTTGGCGTGGGCCGTTGGGCGCCCGAAGCTGGCGCGGCCCCTCGCGTTGCGTCAACTCCGGTGCGCGATCGCTGTCCGCGGGCGCCAGCGGTAGGCCGTCGGCGTCCTTGACGGAGAGGCGCGGTGAGCGGTGCTGACCCACGCGCGGGGCCGGGTGCTGGTAAGTCTCGTAGTGCTCGCGCGATGAGGCGATCCGTGTGGACGGCTCCGCATCGGTGGTCGACGACCGCGGCGGCTCGCCAGAGTCAGCGCTCTCAGTGTCGAAAGTGACTTTGCGAGTGCGCCTGAGTGCGAACGTGATCTCCTCGACCTCTTCGAACACCTGCCGCGCGGTGCGCAGCGGTGCGGTGGTGTTGTCGATGGCCCGCGCGACGAAGGGCGGCACCAGCGGACGAATCCAGCGCACCGCGGCCCTGGTCGCGTCGGGGAGCGACGGGATCGACGGGATGGCCGCAGCGGCCGGCTCGCCCGGGACTTCGACCTCGCCGGCCGGCTCGACTTCCGCCGGCAGATTCTTCACCTCCGGTATCGCTTGGGAATCCGCTGCACCGGAGGGTAATTCGGCGATGGCCCGGCTAGCGGCCTCCGCCTCGGCGGCGATCGGTAGGTAGATGTCTTCCTTCACCCGCTCGAAGGTCCGGACCGGCGGAGCGGCCTGCGGCCCCTCGATGGCTTCGGTAACTCGACGACGTTGCTGCTCCCGGTCGATTTCGGTCTGCGCCTCGATGGCCAGCCGAGCCTGCGTGAGTTGGTGCTCGGCCCATAGGATCTCGGCTTCGCGGCGGACTTCGGCCCGCTTGATCGCGATCGCGGTATCCGCGTCGAGTTCGGCGCGCTCACGTTCCGCGCGGGCCGTGGCGTGGCGATCGTGGGTGGTCTCGCCGCGCCACCCCCGCAGAATCAGGGGCAGCAAGTAAACCAACGCGAAAAACGCGATGGTCAGCAGCCGCAACACCAACGCCCCGGCGCTCGCGAATGTGAGGTCGTTCATCGCCATCCAGCGCGCACCAAGGCCGCCGGGGCCGGCATCGGCAAGGACCCGTTGGCGGGCATCGTTGACGGCCTGCTCCTCGCGGGAAATCGTGGCGTCCAAAGCGGGTGCCTGGCTGTCGCGGGCCGCCAACGCATTGTCAAGCTCGCGCTGCGCATCGGCGAGAATCTGGTTGGCCGTCCGGGTTTCGGGCCCGGCACCCGGATCGCCGGTGATGCGGGTCTGTGGACACCCCGGGCCGGGGTGGTATTCGCAGCGCGCGACGACCAAGGCGTTGTCCTGGCCGTTGCGGGCCTGGGTGACCGCGTCGTCGAGCCCGCTGCGCGCCGCACGTGTCTGTTGCAGCGCTGTCGACGCCTGCTCGACAGCCGGCGCGGAGTCGGCCGTACGCAGCGCCCGGCCCTCGAGATGATGATCGATCGAGCCGGAAAACACGACGAGCGCCGCGAGTTCGCCGACGACAACGCCGACCGCCACCGCAACGACCACCCTCCCCGCGATGCCGGGCCAGCCGCGGTGCGGGCCGCTCGCGATGCCGCGCGTCACCGCCCCGACCAGCAGGCCGAACACAAGCGTCAGTGCGACGATCGCGATCAGCGGCCAGCGTGCCGACGCGTTAACCGCCAAGGCCGCGGCCAGCCAAGCCAGCACAGCTCCGAGCAGCACCACTGCACCGGCGACAGCGTGGGTGGACCGCTCGTGACGTTCACTTAATTCGCGCCAGTGGCCGCCACCAAGCCAGGCGAGTACCCCCTCGACCCGGGAGACGGCTGAGCGCGGCTCAATTAATCCGTGGGCGCCCATCAGACTCCAACACCTCCGTCGTCAAGCGTCCCAGGCCATCGCCCGACACACCGAATCGAAGCGCCGACGTGTGGCGTTGTTCACAACGCCACGCCGTGGGGCGGATGAAGGTGAAATTCCTGCGACGCGGACAGATCAGCGAAGTTTCCGGCAAATGGCGTGAGACGGTATAAGCCTATGCAAAACCACGACTACGTCACCTACGAAGAGTTCGGACGCAGATTCTTCGAGGTCGCCGTCACGCCCGAGCGTGTCGCCGCCGCATTCGCCGATATCGCCGGCAACGAATTCGCAATGGAGCCGATTGCCCAGGGACCCGGCGGGATTGCCAAGGTCAGCGCAAACGTCAAGATCCAAGACCCGCGCGTTACGCGACGCTTGGGTGACAGCATCACCTTCGTCGTGCACATTCCGCTGTCGATTGATCTGCTGCTGGACTTGCGCCTCGACAAGCAGCGTTTCCAGGTCTCCGGCGACATCGCGTTACGCGCGACCGCCCGGGCGGCGGAGCCCCTGATCCTGATCGTCGACGTCGCGAAACCGCGGCCCTCCGATATCACCGTCAACGTGTCGTCCAAGTCGTTCCGCGGCGAGATATTGCGCATCCTGGCCGGTGTCGACGGCGAGATTCGCCGATTCGTCGCCCAATACGTCGCCGACGAAATCGATGCGCCCCACTCGCAGGCCGCCCAAGTCATCGATGTCGAAGAGAAGTTGAACGAGGCCTGGCCGTAGTCGGCGCGCCGGCGCCCGTGCGCGCCGGCCCCAATCCGGCTGCCCACCCGTGGCCCCGGCAAACGAAACGAACCGTCAACAGCGGACCGTCGAATTAGTCACACCGCAAACCGCGGTGAGTTAGTCTACGGCCGTGTGATACCCGTTTCAGCCTGATAATTCGATTACATAGGAGACTCACATGACCCATCGGTGGTTACTCGCGGCGACGCTGATCGCGGGATTAGCGATTTCGGGCTGTTCGTCCGGCAGCAAAACGACGACTCCGGCTGGATCTACGACAAAGAGTTCCACTTCAGCGTCCGCCACGTCGAGCTCCTCGTCGAGTGAAACCACCGAGGCGGCACCATCAACCACGCTGGACACCAGCCAGTGCGTCGATGTCACCGGCGCGAATGCCGACCTGCTGACCGCGTCGGACAACGCTGGCGCTCGCAAAGCCGCAGACACCCTCGAGAAGTACAACCCGCCGGCCAAGGTCAAGGACGCAATCGAACACTTCGTCACCACCGGCGGTGCTCACTTCGATGACCCCGACTACACGAAAAACAACAAACTCGTCAGCGACTGGGTGAAGGGCGTCTGCCCGACGTAACCACCGGTATCAGCAAATCGGTTCCGGGGCCGGCAACGGCCCCGGAAGCTCGTCGCGGGCGCGATCGGGACGCAGGGCGCGTTTTACGGTTGCCCGGCCGGGTATGTAGCACCTCGACTGCATGCTCACGACGGTCTCAAGAGGAGCGACAAATCTTGGCGCAAGTAGATGTTTCGACGACGTCGGATCTGGACCCCGGCGCCGCCTGGAAACTGGCGTCCGATCTCGGTCGATTCGACGAGTGGATGACGATCTTCGGTGGTTGGCGCGGTGAATTACCGTCGGCGATCGAACAAGGCACCAAAGTCTCGTCGTGCGTCAAGGTCAAAGGATTTCGCAACGTCGTGCACTGGACGGTGACCCGCTACGACGAGCCCAAATCGATTGAGCTGCAAGGCCGCGGTAGGGGTGGCATTCGGATCACCGTGGCGATGGATGTAACCGATACCCAGCCGGGGTCCATCTTCCACCTGAACGCCGACATCGGTGGCGGGGTACTCAGCGGGCCGGTCGGCAGGGTTGTGGCGCGCGTGCTGCGCTCCGATGTGCGCAAGTCGGTAGAAAACCTGGCCGCTCTGCAGTAACCGCGGTTGTCACCGCGCGGGGTGACGTCCGAGCCATTCCCGTTCGGCCTGGCGGATTCGCCTGCCCTCCATGGCAAGCCAGTCCAGCCCGACGCCCAATGCCATCAGTCCGACGATGGCTGCCGAAAGACCAATGCCGATCTCGTCGAGCGCAAATCCGGCGATGCATACCACCACCGCGATCACGGCCGCAGCGACCAGGAGCATTCCGGGTGTCCGTGCGGACTGCCGCGGCGGTCCGCACCGCCCATCGTCAATCGCGCTGCGGCTGTTGTGCTCCATGCAGACGCGGCTACCCGAAACGCCGCGTGGCCAAACGACTTCGGCACCCGGACGTCGATCTGCGGCGAGCGCGTTCAGTCCGGATCCCACGACAGCAATCGACGTACCGGCCGCGACTCGATGGCGTTGACGGTCAACCGTCGGCGCGTGATCCGCCACCTCGATTCCGTCGACTCGTACTCGTCGTCGTAGCGCAAATGCCAAGCCGCGTCGAACACCTCATCGTCGCGCCGAGTCCAATGATGCGCGACGCATGCGATCCGGCCGCGCGCTGTGCCGGGACGCGGCCCGTCGTCGTACACCTCGCCGACGATCGCGTGTTCGGTACGGGCGACCGCGGCCACCGCCGCGACGGCCTGTGCAATGGCCGGCCGACCGCGATGCGCATGAATCGGTGTCAAGGTGGCCGGCGGCTCAGGCACCGTCAGCTCGGCATCTATCGCGAAAAGGGCTGCCACAGAATCGAATTGACGGTCGTCGACTCCAGCCGCATAGCGGTGCACCAGATCGCTTAGTGCGGATCGATCGTTCGCGGAGAGCATCATGTCACCCGAAGCTAACAGGCGCCCGGCTAGATGGTTGGCGGTGTCAGCGTGTTGCGCACCGCGTCGGCCAGCGCGGCGACCCGGCGACTGGTGAATACGTCTTCGAGCATCATTGGTTTGCCGTCGGGCCCGGTCAGCGGAACCCGCCAGTTGGGATATTCGTCGGTGGTACCGGGCTGATTCTGGGTTCGTCGATCACCGACCGCGTCGGTCAGCGCCACGCCCAACAACCGGGACGGCGTGCGGCCCAGGTAGCGGTAGAGGGCGAGGACGATCTGTTCGGCGTCAGGGTCGTGCTCACCGAGCAGCCCCACCCGGCGCAGCTCGGCCATCCAGGCAGCCAATTCCGCTCGGTCGGACTCGAACTCCTCGGCGACGGGCCGGGTCAGCAATCCCAGCGACTCGCGCAGCCGGACATGGTCGCCGGCCAGGTAGCCGGCGGTCGGCGGCAGATCGTGGGTGGTGACCGACGACAGGCAGTACTCGCGCCAACGCTCGGCGGGCAGCGGACCGCCGATTCCGTCGCGGTCGAGCTCGAACCACAGAATCGAGGTGCCCAGCAGCCCCCGTAGTAAGAGGTAATCGCGGACCCACGGTTCGACCGTGCCGAGGTCCTCGCCGACCACCAGCGCACCGGCGCGGTGCGCCTCCAGCGCGACGATGCCGATCATCGCCTCGTGGTCGTAGCGCACGTAGGTGCCTTCGGTCGGGGGTGCGCCCTCGGGGACCCACCACAACCGGAACAACCCGATGATGTGGTCGATCCGTACCCCGCCGGCATGCCTCAGCACCGCCCGGATCAGCGCGCGGAATGGCCGATATTCCTGCTCGTCCAGGCGGTCTGGGCGCCACGGCGGCTGCGACCAATCCTGGCCGAGCTGATTGAACTCGTCGGGCGGCGCGCCCGCTGTCACCCCCAGCGCCAGTACATCTTGCAGCGCCCAGGCGTCGGCCCCGTTCGGGTGCACGCCGACCGCGAGGTCGTGCATGATGCCCAACGACATCCCGGCCCGCACCGCCTGCGACTGTGCGGCGGCCAGTTGTTCGTCGATCTGCCATTGCAGCCAGCGGTGAAAATCGACGGCGTCCGCATGCTTTTCGGCGAACCGGGCGACGCCGATAGCGGTCGGGTGCTGCAAGAAATTCGGCCAGCAATGCCAGTCGCCGCCGTACTTTTCGGCGAGTGCGCACCAGACGGCGAAGTCGTCGAGCGCGCTGCCTTCACGCTCGCGGAAGGCGGCATACGCCAGCTCCCGGCCCGCAGACCGCGGTACCCGGTAAATCAGCTTCAGCGCCTCCCGCTTGGCCTTCCACGCACTGTCACGGTCGACGGCATCCAGCCGGGCGGCGTGCTGGCGGACCTCGTCGCGAAGCCGCCGCAGCCGGCCGCGTTTGGCCAGGTCGGTGAATTCGGGGATGGACTCGACGCGAATATAGAGCGGGTGGAAGAAGCGGCGTGACGTCGGAAGGTAGGGCGAAGGCTCCATCGGGATCGTCGGGGTGGCCGCGTGCAGCGGATTGACCAGCAGGTAGTCGGCCCCATGCCGCGAGGCCGACCAGACGGCCAGGTCGGTCAGGTCGGTGAGGTCGCCGATGCCCCATGACTGCTCGGACCGCACGCTGTAGAGCTGGGCGGCCAGGCCCCAGGCCCGGCGTGCGCCGAGTTGCTCCGGTAGTCCGAGCCAGTCGGGCGTCACGATCAGCGCGGCGCTGGTTTCGATGCCTCGCGATCGCAGATGCAGGCGGTGGTAGCCGAGCGGCAGATCCGGCGGCAGCACAAAGCTCGCCTCGCCGACCCATCGCCCGTCCAGATTGAACGGCGGTGTGAAGTTATCGACCTGCTGCACGCCGCCGTGCACGGTCCCGTCCTCGAGCCGCAACAAGACTTCGGCGGGATCGCCGTGGGTGACGTGCACCCAGAACCGCGTCGGGGCGCCGGTGCGGGCGACGATGGTCGCCGGCAGTTGACGCGACCAATAGGTGCGCAACTGGCTGACCAAGGCCTCGTTGCGATCCTGCTCGGTGCCGGCCGTCACGCCGAAAGCCGCGAGCACGGCGATCAGCGTGCTCTCCGATATCTGAACCTGGCGGCCCGTCCAGTCCTCGTACCAAGTGGAAATGCCGAATCTTGCGGCAAGTTCGACCAGCGAAGGTGCGAGCTCAGTCATGCCGCCCATCTTGCTGCCAAAACCCGCCTGGCACGACGCGAGCCGGGCGACGAACGCCGCCGATGTTGCCAGCGCGAGATTACTTAGCAGGTCAGCGGAGCGCCCGGGTCGCGCATGCTCGACAGGACGGGTTGGCCGTCCGCGGCTACGATCCCAATGGAGAGATGAATAGTCCGGCCGGGGGATCCAGTGGGGAACGTGAAAACTGCCAGCTCAGCGGCGTTTGCCAGCGCTGGGCGGGTTGGCGATGCCGTTTGACGCCGGCCGGATTGATGGACGTGACGAGGCTTTGAAGTGAACGCCACATTGCGCTACATGGCGAGGTCATTGCGGGTGGCTTACGGTTATCGATGTGATTCGCGTGCTGGACGTCGTCCAGGCGTTCTAACAGACCGGATGGTGAATTAGTGGCGGAAGAGAGTCGCGGGCAGCGCGGCTCGGGGTACGGCCTCGGGCTATCGACGCGCACGCAGGTGACCGGCTATCAGTTCCTTGCTCGGCGAACCTCGATGGCGTTGACCCGCTGGCGGGTCCGGATGGAGGTCGAGCCGGGACGGCGCCAGACCTTGGCCGTCGTGGCGTCGGTCTCCGCGGCAGCGGTGATCTGCCTGGGCGCGCTGTTGTACTCCTTCATCAGCCCGGCCGGTCAGGTGGGGGATTCGCCGATCATCGCCGACCGCGACTCCGGTGCGCTATACGTCCGGGTGGGCGACAAGCTGTACCCGGCGCTGAACCTGGCCTCGGCCAGGTTGATCACGGGACGCCCCGACAACCCGCACTTGGTGCGCTCCAGTCAGATCGCCAACATCCCGCGTGGCCCGATGGTGGGCATCCCCGGCGCACCGTCGACCTTCGGGCCCAAGACCCCGTCCCTGTCGTCGTGGCTGATCTGCGACACCGTCGCCGGCTCGACCGGCGTCGGCGCGCCCTCGGGTGTGACCGTGACGGTGATCGACGGCACGCCCGATCTCAGTAACCGCCGCCACGTATTGAATGGCTCGGACGCCGTGGTGTTGAGCTACAACGGCGACACCTGGGTGATCCGGGAAGGACGCCGATCGCGGATCGACGCGGCGAACCGCTCCGTGCTGTTGCCGCTCGGCTTGACGCCGGAACAGATCAGCATGGCAAAGCCGATGAGCCGCGCCTTGTTTGACGCGTTGCCGGTGGGCCCCGAGTTGACGGTGCCCGAGGTGCAGAACGCGGGCAGCGCGGCGACCTTCCCGAACGCTCCCGGCCCGGTGGGGACGATCCTCGTCACGCCGCAAATCAGTGGGCCCCAACAGTATTCGCTGGTGCTGCCCGAAGGGGTGCAGACGCTGCCGCCGTTGGTCGCGCAGATCATGCAGAACGCCGGCGGTGCCAACAACAGCAAGCCGGTGACCGTGGAACCCGCGGCGCTGGCCAAGATGCCGGTGGTCAACAAGCTGGATCTGTCGTCGTATCCGGACACCCCGTTGAATGTCACCGACCTGCGGGAGAACCCGGCGACCTGCTGGTGGTGGGAGAAGACCAGCGGCGAGAACCGGGCGCGCATCCAGGTCGTGTCCGGACCGACCATCCCGGTGTCACAGTCCGAGTCGAAAAGGATTGTGTCGCTGGTGAAGTCGGACACCACCGGCCGCACCGCCGACCAGGTCTACTTCGGTCCTAACTTCGCCAACTTCGTGGCCGTCACCGGCAACGATCCCGGTGCCAAGACCACCGAATCGCTATGGTGGGTAACGGATGCCGGCGCCCGATTCGGTGTCGACGACACCCGCGATGTGCGTGAGGCGTTGGGTTTGCAGACCAACCCGAGCTTGGCGCCGTGGGTCGCGCTCCGGCTCCTTCCGCAGGGCCCGACGCTGTCGCGGGCTGATGCGCTGGTCGAGCACGACACCCTCCCGATGGATATGTCCCCTGCAGAGTTGGTGGTACCGAAGTGAAGCGTGGATTCGCCCGGCCGACGCCGGAGAAGCCTCCGGTCATCAAGCCGGAAAACATTGTCCTGCCAACACCGCTGAGCATTCCGCCGCCAGAGGGCAAGCCGGTGTGGCTGGTCGTGGTCGGCGTTTTGGTGATCGGCCTGATGATCGGCATGGTCGCCATGGTCTTCAGCAGCGGCTCGCGCGTGTTCGGCGGCGCGGGCGCGATCTTCCCGATCTTCATGATCGGTGGTGTCGCGATGATGATGTTCGGCGGCCGGTTCGGGGGCCAGCAGCAGATGAGTCGCCCGAAGCTCGACTCGATGCGCGCCCAGTTCATGCTGATGCTGGACATGCTGCGTGAGACCGCCCACGAGTCGGCCGACAGCATGGACGCCAACTACCGGTGGTTCCACCCGGCTCCCGACACGCTCAGCGCAGCGGTGGGATCCCCGCGGATGTGGGAGCGCAAGCCCGACGGTAAGGACCTCAACTTCGGTGTGGTCCGCGTCGGCGTGGGCATGACGCGTCCCGAGGTGACCTGGGGTGAGCCCCAGAACATGCCGACCGATATCGAGCTGGAGCCCGTGACCGGTAAGGCGCTTCAGGAATTCGGTCGCTACCAGAGCGTGGTCTACAACCTGCCCAAGATGGTTTCGCTGCTCGTGGAACCTTGGTATGCGCTGATCGGTGAGCGTCCGCAGGTATTGGGATTGATGCGGGCGATCGTCTGTCAGCTGGCGTTCTCCCATGGCCCCGACCACGTGCAGATGGTCGTCGTCAGTTCGGACCTGGACGAATGGGAATGGGTCAAGTGGCTGCCGCACTTCGGCGATTCCCGGCGTCAGGACGCGGCTGGTAACGCACGGATGGTCTACAGCTCGGTACGCGAGTTCGCCGCGGAGCAAGCCGAATTGTTCGCCGGCCGTGGATCGTTCACGCCTCGCCACGCCAGCTCGTCGGCCCAGACGCCGACGCCGCACACCGTGATCATCGCCGATGTCGTTGACCCGCAATGGGAATACGTGATCAGCGCCGAAGGCGTCGACGGCGTGACCTTCTTCGACCTGACCGGTGCGTCGATGTGGACGTCGGTCCCGGAGCGGACGCTGCGGTTCGACGACAAGGGCGTGATCGAGGCACTGCCTCGAGACCGCGACACCTGGATGGTGATCGACGACAAGCCGTGGTTCTTCGCCCTCACCGACCAGATCAGCTCCGCCGAGGCGGAGGAGTTCAGCCAGAAGATGGCGCACTGGCGCCTCGCCGAGGCCTACGAGGAGATCGGCCAACGCGTCGCGCACATCGGCGCGCGGGACATCTTGGCCTACTACGGCGTCGACGATCCCGGCGACATCGACTTCGACGCGTTGTGGGGTGCTCGCACCGACACGATGGGCCGCTCGCGGCTGCGGGTGCCGTTCGGCAATCGCTCCGACAACGGCGAGCTGCTGTTCCTGGACATGAAGTCGTTGGACGAAGGCGGCGACGGCCCGCACGGCGTCATGTCCGGAACGACGGGTTCCGGCAAGTCGACACTGGTGCGCACCGTGATCGAGTCGCTGATGCTCGCCCACCCGCCCGAGGAGCTGCAGTTCGTCTTGGCCGACCTCAAGGGTGGATCGGCGGTTAAGCCGTTCGCCGGGGTGCCGCACGTCTCGCGGATCATCACCGACCTCGAGGAAGACCAGGCGCTCATGGAGCGCTTCCTCGACGCGCTGTGGGGCGAGATCGCCCGCCGCAAGGCGGTCTGCGACAACGCCGGTGTCGACGACGCCAAGGAGTACAACTCGGTGCGCTCCAGGATGCGTGCCCGCGGTCAGGACATGCCGCCGCTGCCGATGCTCGTGGTGGTTATCGACGAGTTCTACGAGTGGTTCCGCATCATGCCGACCGCGGTCGACGTCCTCGACTCGATCGGCCGGCAGGGACGCGCCTACTGGATCCACCTGATGATGGCCTCGCAGACCATCGAGAGCCGCGCCGAAAAGCTCATGGAGAACATGGGTTACCGCTTGGTGCTGAAAGCGCGTACCGCCGGAGCCGCGCAGGCCGCCGGCGTGCCCAACGCCGTAAACCTGCCCGCGCAGGCCGGTCTGGGTTACTTCCGTCGCAGCCTCGAGGACATCGTCCGCTTCCAGGCGGAGTTCCTGTGGCGTGACTACTACTCCCGCGGGATCACCATCGACGGCGACGAAGCGCCGGTGCTGGTGCACAGCATCGATTACATTCGCCCGCAGCTGTTTACCAACTCGTTCACCCCGCTCGAGGTCAGCGTCGGGGGGCCGGACATCGACCCGGCGCCGATCCTGGGCAACGGCGAGGTGCTCGAGGCCGACGGCGCCGAGAGCGAAGAGGAAGACGACGAAGGCATCAGGACGCCGAAGGTCGGCACGGAGATCATCAACCAGCTCCGCAAGATCGACTTCGAGCCGTACCGGTTGTGGCAGCCGCCGTTGACCCAGCCCGTCGCGATCGACGAACTGGTCAACCGGTTCCTCGGCCGTCCCTGGGACCAGGACTACGGCTCGGCGAAGGATCTGGTGTTCCCGATCGGGATCATCGACCGGCCGTTCAAGCACGACCAGCCGCCGTGGACCGTGGACACCTCCGGGCCGGGCGCCAACGTCTTGATCCTGGGTGCCGGTGGTGCGGGCAAGACCACGGCTCTGCAGACGCTGATCTGCTCGGCCGCGCTGACCCACACCCCCGAGCAGATCCAGTTCTACTGCCTGGCCTACAGCAGTACCGCGTTGACCACGGTCGCGCGTCTGCCGCACGTGGGTGAGGTGGCCGGTCCGACCGATCCTTACGGTGTCCGCCGGACGGTGGCCGAACTGCTGGCGCTGGTACGCGAGCGCAAGCGCAGCTTCCTCGAGTACGGAATCGCCTCGATGGACGTGTTCCGGCGCCGCAAGTTCGGTGGCGAGGCCGGCCCGGTGCCCAACGACGGCTTCGGCGACGTCTACCTGGTGATCGACAACTACCGCGCGCTCGCCGAGGAAAACGAGGTCCTGATCGAGCAGGTGAACCAGATCATCAACCAGGGCCCATCGTTCGGGGTGCACGTCGTGGTCACCGCCGATCGCGAATCCGAGCTGCGGCCGCCGGTGCGCAGCGGGTTCGGGTCCCGCGTCGAGCTGCGCCTGGCCGCGGTCGAAGACGCCAAGCTGGTGCGGTCCCGGTTCGCCAAGGATGTCCCGGTCAAGCCGGGGCGCGGCATGGTCGCCGTCAACTACGTCCGACTCGACAGCGACCCGCAAGCGGGCCTGCACACGTTGGTGGCCCGGCCCGCGCTGGCCAACACCCCCAACAAGATCTTCGAGTCCGACAGCGTGGTCGCGGCCGTCAGCCGGCTCGCGAGCGGCCAGGCGCCTCCGGTGCGCCGCCTGCCGGCACGGTTCGGTGTGGAGCAGGTGCGGGAGCTGGCTGCCCGCGACCACCGCCAGGGTGTTGGCGTCGGCGGAATCGCCTGGGCCATCTCGGAATTGGACCTGGCGCCGGTCTACCTGAACTTCAACGACAACGCGCACTTGATGGTGACGGGCCGACGCGAGTGTGGGCGTACCACGACGCTGGCCACGATCATGTCCGAGATCGGCCGGCTGTATGTCCCGGGCTCGACGACCGCACCGACGCCGCCGGAGGGCACGCCCTCGGCGCAGGTCTGGCTGGTCGACCCGCGTCGCCAGCTGCTGACGGTCCTGGGCACCGAGTATGTGGAGAAGTTCGCCTACAACCTCGACGGTGTGCAGGCGCTGGTGGGCGAACTGGCCGCGGTCCTGGCGGCTCGTCAGCCTCCGCCGGGGCTATCCGCCCAGGAGCTGCTGTCGCGGTCGTGGTGGAGCGGTCCGGAGATCTTCCTGATCGTCGATGACGTCCAGCAGCTGCCGCCCGGCTTCGATTCGCCGCTGCACCAGATCGCCCCGTGGGTGACCCGGGCTGCCGACGTCGGTCTGCATGTTCTCGTCACCCGGACGTTCGGTGGTTGGTCGTCGGCGGGCAGCGACCCGATTCTGCGGGCCCTGCACCAGGCGAACACGCCACTGCTGGTGATGGACGCCGACCCGGACGAGGGCTTCATCCGCGGCAAGATGAAGGGTGGCCCGCTGCCCCGTGGTCGAGGCCTGTTGATGGCCGAGGACACCGGTGTGTTCGTCCAGGTGGCCGCAACCGAAGTCAACAAGTAGGACAGCAGCCGCTGAGTTGGGCGTGCCGCGGGTCGACCGCGGTCAGTCCCAACTCAGCGGCAATGCCTTGAGCGCGAACGTCTTTGACGGAAACCTGATTTCGGGCGTGTAGTCCGGCGGCACGTCGAAGTTTGGGATCTGTTTGAGCCATTCGGCGACGATCACGGTCAGCTCGATGCGCGCCAGATGAGACCCGAGGCAGCGGTGCGGTCCACCGCCGAATCCCCAGTGCCGGTGCACCTTTCCATCCATCACAATGTCGTCGGTCGACACCGAGTCGGTGCCATCGCGATTGATCGCCGCCATGCACAACCGCACCGAAGTGCCGGGGGGTAGCGTCATGCCGCCGATTTCGACGAACTCGGTGGTGACCCGGGGAGCCACCGGCGCCGACGGCTCGAGCCTGACGATCTCTTCGATGAAAACCCTGGTCTGCCTTGGGTTGTCGCGAAGCATGTC
>JAQIZT010000614.1:0-20323 GCA_029228515.1 Populus alba x Populus x berolinensis | reverse complement strand
AGCGCGCGCCTACAAAATTGCCTCGGCCCGCCCGACACGCTGGCCCGCATCGGGGGAGACGAGTTCGCCATCCTCACTCCCAGCGCTGTCGACGCACCGGAAATGATCGCCGACCAGCTCCGGGTCGCTCTTCGAAGTCCGTTCTCGGTGCATGGGACTTCGGTGCGGGTGCGAGCAAGCATGGGACTGGTCAGCCCCGGTTACGACGACGGTGCGCCAACCTCCGACGATCTGCTCAGGCAAGCCGACATCTCGATGTACACCGGAAAGCGGCTGGGCAAGGACACGGCCGTGGTGTACCGCCCGGCGTTCACCGTTTCCGAGGATTTTACGACAGCGCTGCGCCAAGCGAATGGCGCTGTCCCGCAAGGCTTTCAGCTCAAGTATCAGCCCGTGGTGGCTCTCCCAGACGGCAGGCCGGTCGCGGTGGAGGCACTTGCCCGCTGGACGGCGCCGAGCGGGATACAGATTCCTCCCCAAACCTTCGTCTCGCTGGCTGAAGCCAACGGCATGGGAGCCCAACTCGATGCCCTGGTGCTCGATCAGGCGTGCGCGCAGATCCAAGCCGCGGGCCTCGAACTGGACGTTCACGTCAACATCGGTGCCGCGCGGCTCGGCAGCCTTGATTTCGAACGTGCCGTCAGCCGCACTCTCGCGCGGCACGGGCTATCGCCGCATCGACTCGTCTTGGAGATCACCGAGACGGTCCCCATTGTCGATCTCGCCGATGGAGCTGCCGCTATCAGACGTTTGAACGAACTAGGCATCCGACTGGCGTTGGACGATTTCGGCACCGGGTACAACTCCCTGACCTACCTGCATGAGCTGCCCGTGCAAATCGTCAAGCTCGACCGTGGCCTCGCGGCGGGCGTCGAACCGGAACGAAACCTCACGCTTTACCGGTCGGTCATCGGCTTGTGCGAAGCGCTGGGACTCAAGGTGATCGCCGAAGGGATCGAAACCGCCGAGCAGGCGGACACGGTGTTCATGGCCGGATGCGGATTGGCACAAGGCTATTTGTTCGGGGCCGCATCCGCGCTCGCCGATCTCGCCATATCTTCCACTAGACGCTGAATACTGTTGCTGCACAACAGGAAATGCCGAATGCCTGCGGGGAAATTTCTGAGGCTGGTGAACAGACGCTAAACCCATTGCTAAACAACGGGATAGGGATAGAACCGGAGTCGGACGTGGGGAGCGGAATCGGAGTGGAATCTAACGAAAGCTTTCTCAGCTACACCGCCGATTAATCGCTCTGCTGACAATAGAACTCGGGCTGCAGTCACGCCGGCAAATCAATACGGTTCCACCGCGGGCCGGATTACCATGTCGCTATGGGCGCCGAGGGCCAGGGTGCGCACCCAGCGAGCGACGGACCGGCTGATTCCATGGAGTTGGTTCGAACTCTCTTGGGCCTGTTGCGGCGTCGCCTAGGGCTTGATACGGCGTGGATCGCGTCGTTTTACCAAGGCATGCAAGTATTCGAGGTGATTGACGGCGACGCCGACGCCCTGGGGGTCTCGCCCGGCGACCGATCATCGTTGTCTGGGTCCTATAGCGTCCGCGTGATGGATGGGCGGCTGCCCGCCGTCATCCCGGACACGTCTGCCGATAAAACTGCCTCCGTTCTGCCCAGGACGCACAAATTGGGGCTGGGCGCTTATGTCGGCGTGCCCCTGCTCGGCCCGAATGGCTCTACGGTCGGAATGGTGGGTGCGGTGAGCCGAGAGGCGAAGCCGCATCTTGTCGATGTCGACTTACGAATTGTCAACAAAATGGCCGACCTCATCGGCGCCTTGATGGAATTGCCGGTGGACTCGACGAAAATCCGCGCCGAGCAGCGCGAGGGGATCCGCCGAGTGGTGGCCGAACGCGATTTCGAGGTCATCTTCCAAGCGGTTCACGATGTCTCGACTGGCAAGGTTGTCGGCGTCGAAGCGCTCGCGCGCTTCCCGTGCGAACCATTTCGCCCCGATCTCGTTTTCGGTCAGGCGGCCCTGTTGGGCTTGGATATCGAGTTGGAGACCGCGGTCATCGCACGCGTCCTATCGCTGCTGCCGCAGCTGCCCAAGGATGGGTTCGTAGCGGTGAACATCTCTCCATCGGCGGCGCTGCTGACGCCGTGGACCGAGCTGCTCGCCGAGGTCGACCCGTCACGTCTCGTGCTCGAAATCACCGAGCACGATGCGGTCGAGAACTACGACGCTCTCGACGAGGTGCTCGAAGCATGCCGGGCACGCGGTATGCGGGTGGCGGTCGACGACGTGGGTGCCGGCTTCTCCTCGTTCTCGCACGTGCTGGAGTTAGCACCAGAATTCATCAAGATCGATCAGTCCATCACTCGCAACATCGATGCCGACGACGCGCGGCGTCGACTGGCTCAATCCATTGCCGAATTCGCGGGGCAGATCGGCGCGACCGTTATCGCCGAGGGTGTGGAGAGCCAGGGCGAACTGGACGCCATAAGTGCTGCCGGCATCCCCTGGGCGCAGGGCTACCACCTCAGCAGGCCCCAGTCCCACACGCACGGCTTTGCGGCCTGCGGGGCCGTCGCCGAACCGGTCGATCAGTCCTTCGCTGTTTTCGACCTGCTCGGAGAACGACGGTTCGAGCTGGCACTGACGCATTCACCCATCGGCATGGCCGTCGTGGGCCTCGACGGCTCGTTCCAGCGCACCAACCGGGCGCTGCGGACAATACTCGGCTACAGCCGAAAGGCACTGGCAGGCCTTACCTTCCAGGAGATCACCCATCCCGAGGACCTGGATGCCGACCTGGCTCTGCTCGCCGAGTGCCTCGCGGGGCGCCGCCGCAGTTACCGCATAGACAAGCGCTACGTCGCCGCCGATGGACGCATCGTGTGGTGCGATCTCACCGCCGTGCTGGTGCAAGGCCATCGCAACCAGCCTCGTTGCTTCGTCTCACAAATCCTCGACGTCACCGCGGATCGCATGCGAGAGGCCGACTTGGCTCGCCAAGCCACCACCGACACCCTGACGAAGATTGCCAACCGCTCCGCTGCCTGGAGCCAGCTCGAGCAACTCGACGCGGCCGACAAGGGCTACGGCATCCTGTTCTGCGACATCGAGCAATTCAAGTCCATCAACGATCGATGCGGCCACCGAGCTGGCGACGAACTGTTGATTGAGGTCGCGGACCGCCTACTCGCGGCCATCGCAGATGATGACCTCGTCGCCCGCTGGGGCGGCGACGAATTCCTGGTTATCACCAACGCCATTGACGATCGCGCGCTCACGCTCCTCACCGACCGAATAACAGACCGGGTGCAACGGACACCGATCACGCTCGCCGACGGTACGGCGATCCCTATCGTTCTCACGATCGGCTCCGCAGCACACCGACCGGGAGACGGCCGATCTATAGATGCTGTCCTAGAGCACGCCGATCAGGCCATGTACGAGCAACGGCGTAGCCAAACCGCTGTCTTTCGCCTCGCAGCCGGTCAACCCGATCCGCACACTTGATGATGTAATCCTGCTGTGGGACAGCATCTTTAGCGGCAATGATTGGAGCGGCGTCAGTGATATCAATGTATTGTCCTGCGCTGCAACATAATTGACGCTACAACGGAATTCAACGGCGGTATCCCTCCTTCTTGATTTATGCGCGGCGCCGACGTCGCAACCGTTGCTGGTGTGCCGTACCGGCGGTGGACTATTGTGTTGCTGAACTGCAGCTGTCGGGAGGTTTCGTGGAAGGGACCCCGTTCGGCCGGTACCGCCTAATCACGTTGCTCGGCAGAGGCGGCATGGGGGAGGTCTGGCGAGCCTATGACACCGTCACCGATCGGATAGTCGCGCTGAAAGTACTCCCGGCGCATTTTGCTGCTGACAGGACGTTTCAGCAGCGATTCCGTCGCGAGGCCCACGCAGCGGCACGATTGAACAACCCCCACGTGGTGCCGATCCACACCTACGGCGAGATCGACGGGCGGCTATTCGTGGACATGCGGCTGATCGAGGGCCGTGACCTGGCAACCGTGCTGGCCTCCGCGACGATGTCGCCCGCCCGCGCGGTGCACATCGTCGAACAGGTGGCCCAGGCCGTTTATGCCGCGCACAAGATGGGATTGGTTCACCGAGATATCAAGCCCTCCAACATCTTGCTCGATGAACACGACTTTGCGTATCTGATCGATTTCGGGATCGCGCGCGTGGTGGGTGAGACCGGTCTGACCGGGACGGACGCGGTGGTCGGCACGCTGCGCTACATGGCGCCGGAGCGCTTCAAAGTCGGTCAGGCCGATGCACGCTCGGACATCTACGCGCTTGCCTGCGTGCTCTATGAGTGCTTGACGGGAGGCGCGCCATTTCCGGGTGACAGCATCGAGCAACAAGTCGCCGGGCACCTGTCGACCCCGCCGCCGCGACCATCCGACTCCGGCGCGCCGCTGGCGTTCGATGCGGTCATCGCGACTGGCATGGCCAAGGACCCTGAGCAGCGCTACGCCACCCCGATGGATATGGCACGCGCCGCCCGCGATGCGATCACGGTGCCATTACGCGTGCCGGACCCGAATGTGCAGTCGCACACCGTCACTGCGCCCGCACGCACCCAGGAGGCCTCCTGGCCGAGCGAGCCAACGCAGCCCGTGCAGAAACCATCGCACCGCGATCCGTCGCAGCCCATGGTGGGGAACCGCAAACGCGCCAAACGGCCATGGGCGGTCGCCGCGGTGATTGCGGTGCTGGTGGTCTCGGGCAGCGCGAGCGTATACCTCCTGCGCGCACACACATCGAGAACCGGATCTACGCAAACGACAACGGCCGGGCCGCCGCCGTCGGCGCCTAGCGGGGGAGGCGCGCCGAGTGCGGGAGGCACGCCGAGTGCGGGAGTGACGGCAGTGCCGAGTGGTCCGCCCACAATCGCCGCCTCGATACGGGTGGGAAACGGCGCCTTCGGCGTCGCGGTCGACTCCGCCGGACACAGCGTCTATGTCGCGAACACCGGTGCCAACACCGTCTCGGTGGTCGATACCGCCAGCCGCACGGTCACTGCCACCATCGCGGTGGGACGCCACCCGGTGGGTGTTGCCGTGGATCCGTCGACCCGAACCGTCTACGTCACAAACTTCGATGACTCCTCGGTGTCGGTCATCGACACCGCCAACGGTTCGGTTGTCGCCCGAATAGGCGTCGGGAGCCATCCGGGCGGGGTAGTGGTCGACCCGGATGCCCCGATCGCCTATGTCACTAACGGTGATAGCGCATCGGTTTCGGTCATCGACGCGACAACGCATACCGTGATTGCGACGGTGCCGACCGGAAAAGGTCCAAGCCGGGTCGCCATCGATCGAACCGCGCACCGCTTGTTAGTCACCACGACCGATCCAACGGTGACGGTCATCGACACCACGAACCGATCCGTCATCGGTTCAGTCGCGCTTCGCGTCCACCCAGCCGGTATCGCCGTCGATTCGGCATCGCATACCGCTTATATCGCCAGCGGCGATGATGCATCGGTGTCCTTCGTCGACACCATCAGCCTCGGCGTCACCGCGAGTGTGCCCGTCGGGCAACGCCCCGCGGGTGTAGCGGTGGACCCGCCGACAAACACCGCGTACGTTGCCAACTACAGCGGCGGGTCTGTATCCGTGGTCGACACCACGCGGCGCATCGTCACCGGAATCCTTGCCGTCGGCAACAATCCGCTCGCCATAGCCGTCGACCCAACCACGCACTTCGCCTACGTCACCAGCGATCTGAATCACGGCTCGCTGACAGTGATTCAACGCTGACGTCGGGGGCCGATGCGCACTCGGCTGTTTCATCAGTTCTCAACTGGGGCTTAGGTTCTGGGAGTCAGGCCACCGTGTTGGATATAGGGTCACGCCGTCCAGGGAGATGTGGCAACACGTCCTGCCTAATCGCTCGCCATCTTTAAGACCAGCTTGTGTCCGGGTGCGAGGCTGTCCAGTCTTCTGTGAGCCTCGACTACGTCTGAGAACGGCAACGCACTAACGACCGGACCGCGCAGACTGCCGTCGATGACCCGGTCCAGTTCGTCCTGCAGGATTCGTCGGTACTTGGCCGGCTGCAGCGCGACCAGCAGCGGCACCGAGCACAGGCGTTCACGCGGAGATGCAAATGTTCGTGCCAGCACCGCAGCGCCTCCCAGCGCCGCATCCCTACGGCCATGTCCGGGCCGTCCGCTCCACGCGGTGCGCACCACCGTGCCCCCCGGCAAGGTCACAGCCCGCACCAATGGACTGCCGGTGTGGTCGATACTGGCGTCGATTCCGCCGACGGCGAGATTCTGCACCAGCGCAGGCCAGTTCGGATCGCGGTAGTCCGCGACGGTAGCGCCGAGCGACTCGGCAGTAGCACGGGTGCGTTCCGACGCGGTACCGACAACTCGCAGCCCCTTCGCGGTCGCGCGCTGGGTGACAATACTGCCGACCGAGCCGGAAACTCCTTGTACGAAAAGAGTTCCCCCGCGAGGGGGAGCGGCGAGTTCGAGTGCCAGTGCGGCGGTAACGAGATCGAGCGGCAGCGCGGCAGCGCTCGTCGAGTCGAGCGCATCGGGCAGCGGTATCACGCGGTCAGCGGGGACATCCAGCTGCGTTGCATTGCTCCCCATCCGCGCCAGACATCCGACCACCCGCATACCCACGTCGAGTCCGCGACGAGCCGCGGCAGCGTTGACGTGTACGAGCACACCGACAAAGTCGTAGCCCGGGACGAAGCCCGATCGGGGCTGCAAGAGGTAATTCCCCGCACGCGCCATCGCGTCGGTCGACCCGACCGACGCGTGCGTCACGCGCACCCGCACCTTTCCGCGTCGGGGCCTACCCGGTGTGAACGTTTCGAAGCGAAGCACCTCAGGCCCGCCGAAGTGGCTGACCCGTGCTCGGACCGCATGCGGCTCAGTCACTGTGCCATCCCCACGGAAGCGGGGGAGACCGCGATCGGCCCGTTCATGTCTGTCATTACGCCTGCTATCGTCTTCCGTAAGCCTTACGAAACCGTAAGCCATACGGGAGTTGCGGTCAAGACCATGACGGATCAAGCGCGTCGCCGCTGGGGCAGCCTCAGCAGGGAGGCGGTCGTCGACGGCGCACTGGAACTCGTCGACACCGAGGGCCTCGAGGCACTCAGCATGCCCCGACTAGCCCGACACCTGGGGACTGGCGTGATGACCCTCTACGGCCACGTCACCAACAAAGCCGACCTCATCGATGCGATGGCTGAGCGGGTGCTGGCCGATTTGGACACCGTCGAAGGCCGGCCTGACGAGTGGGATCGCGCCCTGGCCGAGCACATGCGCCGCCTCCGGCAGGTGGTGCTTCGCCACCCGTCCCTGGGGGCGGTGCTCGCCGCCCGCGGCCTCGCGACGCCCTCTGTGTTGCGCGACCTGGAAGCCGGTCTCGGGCTGCTGCGATCGGCAGGCTTCGACCCACGGGTGGCGGTGCACATCTATTACGGATTGCTGACGTACACACTGGGTTTCCTGGCCTGGGAGATCCCGCGGGTGCACCGCCAACCCGAGGCCACATATCGCGAACAGTGGCAGAGTGCCCTCGCCGGCCTCCCGGCCGCCGAGTATCCCGCCCTTCACGAACTGGCCGACGAACTCCCTGACGCCGCCAGCGAGAACCAGTTCGAGGCCGGCCTATGCGCTCTCCTGCGCGGTTTCACAACACATGATTGACGACCTGTGTATCCGCAGAGCTACGGCTGCGATCATGCTTCTTGTTGCTAGCACGCAAGCCACGGCATGCGGGCATCGGCTCTCATCCAATACGGCTACCTCCGTCACCTCAACCACGATGCCCAGCAATGACGTTGCGGCGCAAAGGGACTCATTGACGTTGGCCGGCAGAGCTTTTCCGCTGCACGACGTCCAATGTCGCGGCATGAGCGGCGCGGTGCTCGTTACCGCTAAAACGCAGTCCGGTGAAAGTGTCATCGTCGACGCCGCGGGCGGCAAGCTCGAAACTCTGGACTTCACCGTCGATGGTATCGGCTACTTCTGGGAGCCGACATCGACTGGAGGAGCACCGACCCCAGTGCTGACGCAAGACGGTGACAATTACACGGTGACCGGCAAGATCAAACAGCTTCACGACTACACCAAACTCAGTGATTTCACGTTCAGAGCGACCTGCCCGCATTGAGCAAGGCCGGAAACCCCATAAGCCGTTGCAGCGCAGAATGTTTGACAATATAGCGCAACGTACTGGCAATCCGTCACGTTCGTAATGTCCCCTGCAGGGGGAGTGCCTTAGCTCCGCGGATGGCTGCGATGCCCCTCTCTTCCTCGTCGCCTATGACCGCGCTGTAAGTTCGTTCGGAGCTACCAGGACCTCGATGCCGCACGCAAGGAGTCAGCCGCACCTTGACCCACACCACTGGAAGGGGCTCGAGGAAGCCGATGAGGACGATCGCATACCGCCAAGCGGCAGTCGTCAGCCTGACCGCCGCGTTGATCACTGTCGGCTGCAGCAATGGCAAGAGCGTCAACGCGTCGGCACCGCCGCAGACCAGTGTGAACGCCACCTCCACGTCTAAGGCCCCAACGCAGCCCACCGAGGTGAAGCTCATCGGTGATGGTGGCGTCGAGGTGACTCTGACCGGCCCGATCGCCGCCAAGTACGCGTCGGCGACCGAGAGTCAGAGGCAGGCTCTCGGCAAGCCACTGACGGGTGACCGCAACGCCGGCACACGGCCGAGTGGCCTGGTATTCCAGCAATTCCAGGGCGGCGTGATCACCGCCAAGAATGACCGGGCCGGCGCGCCCGCGTACATCACCACGGGCAAGATCCGGGAGGCTTGGAATGTCCCACGTGACCCGGACGGCACGCCCGCGATCACCGGCAGTAACGGGTCGGCAGGTCCGCTGGGTTTACCCATGAGCGACGTGAACACCGTTGGTGATCTGCAAGTGTCGAACTTCGAGCACGGCAAGATCGAGTACAACCCAACGACCGGTCAGGTCGAGGTGACGGTAAACGGCAAGGTCGTAGCGTCCGGGCTCTAACTCGATCACTGCCGGCCGCAGCACCTATCGCACATCGCCACTTGGACGACCCGCATGAAGGTTCCACTGGCCACAGTCGGGAGCCAGGACGTCGTTGACGTCGACTTCGAGCCCGCCGACCTTCGGCCCGGGATTGGACGCGGTGCTCACGACGCGCTGGTAGAGAACAGCGGCGGGGTGGACCTGATTGCCGGACCAGGCTCGAGTTTGCCAGGCCCACCGGCGGCCGGGTGTGCTCGAAGACCCGATAACACCATCGGCCGCGGCCCACTGGCACACCTTGACGCCTCCGTAGACACCGGTGCGTTGAACTCCAAGAACCGAGTTGATTCCGCGAAACCATTGCAGCGCAGCGTGATTCCAGGTGTCGCGATCGATGTCCTCGTCAATGGTGAAGAAAATCGGCGCACTCTCGCCGCCGCCTGCCGCGGTGTGCAGCTGCCAGGCGGTGCGCGCGTCCGCGACGCCGCCCGCGTAGCCCCGCGCGAAGTCCGAAGGTGCCGACCCACCCGGCTTGCCGTATTGGTAGTTACTGACGATCACCAGGCCCGCGGCTTTTAGTGAGTCGGCGTAGGACCGAGTGATCGGCTTGGCGCCAAACGACGAGCCGGGACGTGACAACGAAACATAGTTGACCACTCCGCTATAGCCGGCAGCCCGGATTTGCTCGGCCGGAATCTGGCGCGCGGCAAAGTCGATCAGTTGGGGGGGAGCGACGGCGGCTGCCGTGGGGATGCCGGCTACTGATGCGGCACCCAGGCCGGCCAACGCGGCGGCGTAGCGCAGCGCGTCGCGCCGCGAAACTGTTCGCAGTCGCACATCGCTGGCCGGCGGGGGCAAACTCTGCATCGCGCGATGCTAACGATGTGACTGGTGTTATCGATAGACCTGCGCCAGCCGAAACGCGGTTGCATTCCCAAATAGATACCAATTGGTGACCGTTCGGCAATGACCTCGCAGGCCCGCGCGAAATAACCCGGCCCGCAAGAAGATTGATTCCTCGGCCTTCTCCGACTTATTCCACGATCGCCCGCGCCGCCCGCTCGGCGATGAGCATCACCGGCGCGTTGGTGTTGCCGGAAATGATGGTGGGCATAGCCGAGGCATCGACCACGCGAAGGCCGGCGACGCGATACACGCGACAGTCGGTATCGAGCACTGTGGCGGCCGACCGCGGATGGCCTTGTGCGTCAAAGGCTCCCATCGCACAGGTGCCCACCGGATGAAAAATAGTTGTTCCGAGTTCCCCGGCCGCCTCCTGCAGCTCTTCGTCACTCACCAGTTGCGGGCCGGGAAGCAACTCTTGGGGGCGGTAGCGGGCCAGCGCTGGCGCCGCCATGATCTGCCGGGTCATCCGCAGGCCGATCGCGGCAGTTCGGCGATCGGCGTCAGTAGACAGGTAATTGCAAGAAATCTTCGGGTTGGTCAGGGGATCTGCGTTCGCCATGCGCACATGGCCACGCGAGCTGGGTCGCAAATTGCAGACCGAGGGAGTGATCGCTCCGAACGGGTGCAGGGGTTCGCCGAATTTCGGCAAAGACAAGGGCTGCACATGCCATTCCAAATCGGCACTGCCTAGCGCGGGGTCGCTCTTGGCGAAAGCCCCCAGGGTGGAGGGCGGCATCGTCATTGGCCCCGATCGCAACAGCAGGTACTGAAGTCCCATGCCAGCCCTGGTGATCCAATTCCGGTACAGCGTGTTGACGGTAGGGGCACCCCGGACCCGGTAGATCGTTCGAATCTGCAGGTGGTCCTGGAGATTTTCGCCCACTCCTGGCAGATCGACGGCCACCGGCACTTGATGCCGGGCGAGCAGGCCCGCCGGGCCCAGACCCGAAACTTGCATCAGATGCGGCGAACCGATAGCCCCGGCGCTCAGGATGACCTCCCGGCGGGCTCGGACGTCGACGATTTGGCCACCTTTGAGCAACCGCAGGCCGGTGACGCGTTGCTGCGCCGTGGTCCAGGCACCGCGACGCTGATCCGCGTGGACCTCGTCGTCCATCAGAAGCCGCAAGGCCTGCGTCCGTGTGTAGACGGTGAGATTGGGTCGGTGGGCGATTGGATGCAAGAAAGCATCAGCCATTGACCAGCGGCGGCCGCGCCGCTGGTTGACATGAAAGTACGCACTGCCGGCGTTGACTCCCCGGTTGAACTCATCGACCGGGGAGATACCCACCTGGGCAGCGGCGGCCTGCCAGGCGTTCAAGATCTTCCAGCTCACACGCGGCCGCTCGACGCGGATCTCACCGCCGGCGCCGTGCCACTCGTCGGCGCCACCGAAGTAGTTTTCCAACTCTTTGTAGATCGCCAACGTCTCGCCTGGGCGGTCCACGCCACCCCAAAGCCATCTCTCGTCACCGGTAGCCTGCGCCCACAGGTCGTAATCGCTGGCCTGTCCGCGCATGTGGATCATCGCGTTGATGGACGAGCAGCCGCCGATCACACGGCCGCGCGCGTAGTGGATGCTGCGGCCGGCCAGGCCTGGGTCGGGCTCGGTCGTGAAGCACCAATCGGTGCGGGGGTTGGCGATTGTGTACAGATAGCCAACCGGCACCTTGATCCAGAACCAGTCATCTGTGCCGCCTGCCTCAATGAGGAGGACACGGCGATCGGGGTTGGCGCTGAGTCGATTGGCGAGCAGGCACCCCGCGCTGCCTGCTCCCACGATGATGTAGTCGAATTCGGCGACCGGGCTCATTCTGGTATCGGTCCTTCGGGCGTCGGAAGCGTGTCCTAGTGTGCGCGAACTAGTGTGCGCGAAGACCGGCTCAGTTTGGTTCGATTCGAGAGTCTTTATGTCGTTGCTTGCGGGGCGCGGCTAGGTCGGCGACCAACATAGTTCTCGCTGTGCCAACGCAATCGACAAATTATCGGAATGCATGGGCCCAAGACGGGCCGCCGGATCGGAGAGTGTCCTACGGGGAACGGGCGGGCAGTTAGACGGTGATGTGCTCGGAGCAGTCGACTCGCAGGTCCGAGATCGTCATTGCTGTGTCGTAGAACTTGCAGCGGTAGCTGCGCGTATCGGTCTGGGTTGTTTCCAGTTGGACGCAGGTGCTGCACGCACGGATGACGGGAAGCATCTGCGCGTCATGGAGTTTGGCCATGACGAGAAGGAGCGTGTCGAGCAGCTGTTCGGCTTCGGCACGGTCCAGTTTGGATGTCGCAATTTCTGCAGGCGCGGTCCAGCGTGCGAGCTCGGCCGCGGTTTTGCGGCCGGCCGGGGTGAGGGCGAGGTCGTGACGTCGGCGGTCATTGGGGTCTGGGGTGCGCACTACCAAGCCTTTGCGGATCAGTGCGGCGACGGCGTCGCTGACGGTGGGATCGGCGACGTTGAGTTCGCGGGCCAGCGTCGTGCTACGGGCTACCGGCGGCGGGCCGACGTAAAGCCAACTGAGTACCCGCATTTGGGTGCTCGACAGATCGTGGCTTTCGGCGGCCCGCCTCGCCAGCACGTGCAGAGCGTCGCCGATCCGGTCGAGTGCGGCGACGATCTTGGAGTCCAGACTTCGATGGCGTGCGCCTTCGGACTTCAGAGCACGACCTCGTTCAGTTTGCCGGTAGCGACGTCAAAGATGAAGCCGCGCAACGATTCGTGCTTGGTGACGAATGGGCTGGCCTCGATACGCCGGAGGGATTGACGCACGTCTTCTTCTAGGTCGGAGAAGGATTCGGCGGCCCATTCGGGTTTGATCCCGGTTTCGTCCTGGATGGTCTTCTTGAAATCGTCGTCAGTGAACGTGAGCATCCCGCAGTCGGTGTGGTGGATGAGGATGATTTCCTTGGTGCCCAACAGACGCTGGCTGATCGCAAGTGACCGGATCTCGTCATTGGTGATCACCCCGCCGGCGTTGCGGATGACGTGCGCCTCACCATCGCCGAGTCCCAGAATGCGGTAGACGTCGAGGCGGGCATCCATGCAGGCCACCACCGCCACGTGCTTGCTCGGCGGCAACGGCAAGGGGCCTTCGAAGGTGCTCGCGTATGTGGCGTTGTTGGCCACGTATTCGTCGGTGACTGTCACTGTGATCTCTTCCTTCCTACGTGTTTGCTGTCGTGGCGGTGTCGCTTCGGAGCGTAATAGCGGGCCCGCGCATGGCCCGACGTTGCGAATCACCGTGATCCTAACGGTTAGGAGTCCTTGACATTTATTGCATTATGTTCTCGTTCGCGTCATCAACGCAGCTCAACGCAGCTCAACGCAGCTCAGATCGCAGCTCACGCCCGACCAAGGACGACATATGCCCAAACTTGCCCGCAGCGACTGGTATGACCTGGCTCGCGACACCAACTGGACGTTTCGCTACGTGACCGAGGAGGAGGTGTTTCCCGAGGAGCTATCGGGCACGCACCGGGTGTCCTCGGAGGCCTGGCTCAAGTGGGACGAACCCTACAAAGTCGGATACCGCGAATATGTACACAATCAGGTCACCAAGGACACCACGACGTACTCACTGAAGAACGCCATCGGTCGCTCGAAGCTGTTCGAGCAGCTAGACCCCGGCTGGAAGTCGGTCATCGTGGCGCATTACGGCGCCATCACGATGCCCGAATACCTAGCCTCGATCGGTGAAGCGCGGATGGGCCGGTTCGGCCGTTCGGCGGCTTGGCGCAACACCGCGACCTTCGGCACCCTCGATGAGGTCCGCCACGGCCAGATCCAGGCGTTCTTCCCCTACGGCTTACTCGACAAAGAACCGCGAGGTGATTGGGCGCTCAAGGCTTTTCACACCAACAATTGGATCGTACTCGCGGTGCGCTATCTGTTCGACGACATGTTCGTCGCCAACGACGCATTGTCGATCGCGCTGCAGTTGACCTTCACCCTGGAGACCGGGTTCACGAATCTGCAGTTCCTCGGCATGGCCGCCGACGCCATCGACGTCGGCGACCTGGAGTTCGGCGCGCTGATCAGCTCGATCCAAACCGACGAGGCACGCCACGCCCAGCAGGGCGAGCCCACCATTAAGGTGCTCATCGACAACGGCGAGGCCGAGTGGGGACAGTTTCTCATCGACCACATGTTCTGGCGGTCCTGGCGCATCTTCGCTCTGCTGACCGGCCTGTCGATGGATTACTACACCCCGCTGGAGAGCCGGCGGATGAGCTTCAAGGAATTCATCGAGGACTGGGTGGTCAAGCAGTTCGCCGACCAGTTCCGCGACTACGGACTCGAATTTCCTTGGTACTGGGATGAATTCATCAACGAACTGACCTGGTATCACCATGCCATCCACTTGGGTGTGTGGTACTACCGGCCCACGGTGTGGTGGAACCCCGACGCCGGCGTCTCCGACGCCGAGCGACTGTGGCTGGAAGAGAAGTACCCCGGCTGGAACCGCGACTTCGGCAAGCAGTGGGACGTCATAACCGACAACATTCGCAATGGTGACATCGCCGCCACCTTGCCCGAGACCCTTCCGATCACCTGCAACCTGTGCCAGCTGCCGATCGTGCGCGCCGCCGGGGTGATCGTCGGCGCACACACCGATCCCGCTCCGCTGATACATGTGCACAACGACCGCAAGTACCTGTTCTGCTCAGAGCCGTGCCGGTGGATCTTCGCCCAGCGGCCCGACCGGTTCGCCGGCCACCAGTCTCTGATCGACCGCGTCCTGTCTGGCGAGATCAGCCCGCCCGATCTCGGCACCGTCTTGCAGTACTTCGGGCTCTCAGCCGAGGAGCAAGGCCAGGACGCCGACAACTACGGCTGGGCGCGCAACGGTGCGAGCACCGGATCGACCAACAGATCGAAGGACTGACAACCATGGCGCTGCTTCCCCTGACCGCGCTGTTCGAGGGCGACGTGCTCGAACTGCTCATCCCCGTCGATGACACCGACAGCGTCGAAGCCGTCAGCGCGGCGATCGCCCATCACGTGATCGGTCACCGCGTCGCCAAACGCGATGCCCCGATCCGGTTGCGTCACAACGGCAACGTGCTGGACCCGAACGCGCGAATCGGTGCATCCGGTGTCGGGCCACTGGACCACGTCGAGGCGTTCTATGACCAGCGCTAGCACCTGGACTCCGGTGGCCACCCTCGACGACCTCTGGGAGGGCGAGGTGGCCGAATTCGACGTGGGGGACCGGCCGATCCTGCTCGCCCACCTGCGCAGCGGAGAAATCCGCGCCTACGACGGCCTGTGCCCCCACGCCGGCTTCCCACTCGCCGACGGCGACGTCGAGAACGACGTCCTGACGTGCAGCGCCCACAGCTGGGTATTCAACCTCGCCACCGGCGCCGGGGTAAATCCGGCCAACTGCCGGCTGCACAGCCACCCGGTACGCATCGACGGTGACCAGATCACCGTATCGCTCACCGAAGGAGACGACCGATGACCGCCGCCGCCGAACAGGACAAACTCGTCGGACCCGTCGTACGCGGCTTCGACCCCGACATTGTCGCAGCGGTCACCGAAGCCATCTACACCGACAACCCCGACACCACCATCACCGTCGAGGACCACGCCGGCTACGTGCGCATCCACGCACCACGGTTCCTGCGCGTCACCCGCGCGAGTCTGGAAGCCGCTGCCGGACAAGCATTCCCGCTAGCCACCCTGGAACCGGCGCTCGTGGGTTTCGCTGGCCGGATCCGCTATGTCGGCGACGACGAACTGCACTGGTACCTGGACCGAGAGGACTGACCCATGACCACCGCACAACCTCGACCCCTCAAGACGTGGAGCATCGCCGGCAACACCCGACGCAAACCCACCGAATACGAAGCGGTTACGGGCAATTTCCACTATCACTTCAACCGCCAACCCGCCCCGTTCGACCTCGACCCAAACAGTGCCATCAACCGCTGGTACCTCAAACACCGTGAAGGCTCACCGCTGCAGGCCGAAAATTGGGAGGGCTTCCGTGATCCCGCCGCACTGAACTACCGCCGCTACATCGCACTGCAACACGACCGCGAGGTCTACGCCGAGGGTGTGGTCGACCACTACGAGGCACTCGATCACGCCGCCACCCTCGAGGCCGATTGGGTCGAGACCCTCAACCGCGTGTACATGCCGGCTCGCTACCTGCTCCACGTTCTACAGATCACCAGCCTCTACGTCGGTCAGCTAGCCCCCAGCGCCTACATCACCAACGCCGCGTTCTTCCAGGCCGCCGACGAACTACGGGCACTGCAGTGGATCGCCTACCGCGCCAAGTCGCTCTCGCTCATCCACGGCACTCAATTGGCCAATACCGAAGCGACACGGCGGATCTGGGAGACCGACGAGGCGTGGCAGCCCGCTCGCGAAACATTGGAGCGCCTGCTGCTGGCCTACGACTGGGGCGAGGCCTTCGTCGCGCTGAACCTCGTGGTCAAACCAGCACTCGACGCACTGCTCAAAGAAGCGTTCGTCGACCTAGCCAACCGCAACGGCGACGGCCTGACCGCCGCACTGTTGCAAGAATCCCGAGTCGACACCACCCGCAATCAAGCCTGGAACGTTGCACTCGCCCGCTACGCCCTGGCCGCTAACCCCGGCAACCGTGCCGTCATCGACGGCTGGATCGAAAAATGGCGTCCGCTGGCCGAACACGCCACGGACGGCCTCGCCGGCGCCCTACCCGATCCCGACGCGACCCGAGAGCGGGTTGCGCGCTCGGTCGCCGCACTGACCGCGCGGTGGGCCGGCTAAACACCCACACCACCCGGGGATACCTCTACCGTTCATCGCGCATCCGTGTGCGCGCCAACCGACGTCAACGATGGCGCATCTCGTCGCGATACCAATCCCAGAGATGAGTTTCGCCCTCGGGTGCAGTCTTATCCACATGGGCAAACTCATCTATGGCTTCAACGTGTCGGTGGACGGTTACATCGCCGATGCGCAAGGCAATATCGATTGGACCGATCCGAGCGAAGAACTGCACCAGTACTGGAACGACTTCGAGCGAGAGACCGCGTGCGCGTGCTACGGGCGCCGGCTCTACGAACTGATGTCCGCGTACTGGCCGACCGCCGACAAGGCCCCGGACGCCACCCCGACGATCGTCGACTTCGCCCACATCTGGCGCAACATGCCCAAGGTGGTGTTCTCGCGCACGTGTAAGTCCGTCGAGGGGAACTCCCGCCTGGAACGGGGCGACCCGGTCGAGGTGATAACGAAGCTGAAAGCCCAGACCGACGGCAGGCTGGAAGTGGGCGGGGCCACGCTGGCCGCACCGATCGTTCAGGCCGGTTTGGTGGACGAGTACCGGATCGTGATCGCGCCCACCGCCGTTGGCGGCGGCACCCCGTTCTTCCCAACACTGCCGTCATGGACCTCGCTGCGACTGTTGGAGAACCGCACCTTCCCGGGCGGCACGGTCCTGCTGAGGTACGAGGCCATCCACGACTGATCGCCCGTGTACTGGGACCGTTAGGGATCGTTACCGCAATCGTGATCTCGCACCCGTATCTTCGGATGTGCGAAAAGGCCGAAGCTTTCGGCCTTCCAATAACGCCTATCGGCGTCCGCGAGCCCGGGGGGCTGATATGACGACCGCAATCGCCGCGCACGACCTAATCGAGATAGACGCGGCCGACAGGCATGACGATGTCCTTCTGGCGGCCGCAAGAGTGAACGCAAAGGGCTGTCTAGGGGACGCCGTTGTCGAACTAAAGCCGCGCTGGCGACTCACGGAAGAAGAGATCGTGCGCGCGTCGATCACGGTGATTTTGGTGGCCCTTATGGCGGTGATTAGCGTCGCCGCGGTCGCGATCTTGACGATGGGCTAGCAGCGGCTACGGCTCGCGCGGCGAGCCCCGTCGGACGTGGTAGCGCCTTGCCGTATTCGATATTCGATTCCGCCGTATTCGTGTCGTTGGCGAAGTGTGGCGGAAGCCCTCACGACCGGCAAATGGTTAAAAGGGTTGAGTCATATGGTGATCCATCAGTGGCGAAAGCTCAGAACGGCGCGATGCTGAGGATGGCGATGGCCCCCAACCCGACGGCAATCAGCAGCAGGATCAGCCGACCGCGAGCCACCACCCGATACAAGGACACCGCGGCTATCAACGAGCCGCCCATTATCAGCGGTGGGCTGCCGCGGAAGAAACCGACCAGCAGATGCAGCTGATGACAGACCGTTGACTGGCACACGACCGCAACAATCCCACAAACTCGATGCGCCGTGTCGTCATCGTCCGCATGGGCAACCGGACAAGGGGGTCTCCGACAGTACCCGTACTACGGGGATCTCCTTGGCGTCTGGAAAACCGCCTACCTTGCTATGAGAGATGCCCGGCTTGAACAGAAGACAGAACACACCTTGCAATCCGTTGCCTTTGCCGCGGCCGCGGCCGCCAATCTTGTTGGGGGAGGCGGAGAACGCCGAACCCCACTGTTGGTGGCGCGTGCTACGTACTGCGAAGACGGCGATCTATCCGAAGTTCCGTCAGGTACTCGAGAAGACTGATCTCTTCCTCACCGACGCTCGGCACTAAGCGACCTTCGGCATTTCCCAGCTTGATGTTTGCCAATGGATGCGTGGTCCAAGCCACCAACGAGAAAGGTGACACGTGGTAAACAGCCAATTCACAACGCATACAGAGCTTTTCGACCTGAGCGGTAAGCACGGGCTGGTCACTGGTGGTACCAGGGGCATCGGGATGATGATCGCGCGCGGACTTCTCCAGGCGGGCGCCCGTCTGGTGATCAGCTCACGCAACGCAGAAGCGTGCGCTCACGCGCAGGATCAGCTGTCCGAATTCGGCGACGTGTTGGCTGTCCCCGCCGACCTGTCCCGGCACGAGGAGTGTGAGCGCCTCGCTGAGCTCGTCACGGCCGACTCGGGAAGTCTCGACATCCTCGTAAACAATGCGGGCGCGATGTGGGATGAGCCGTTGGAGACGTTCCCGGATGCTGCCTGGGACACGGTCATCGACCTCAATCTGAAATCGCCGTTTTGGCTAATGCAGGCGCTGCTACCGGCACTTCGCAACGCCGGAACCGCCGACGATCCCGCGCGGATAATCAACATCGGCAGCATCGCCGCCATCCACATTCCTGCGCGGCCCAACTATTCGTACTCCAGCAGTAAGGCCGCTCTGCATCAACTCACCAGAGTGCTCGCCAAGGAACTGGGCCCGCAGCACATCACCGTGAACGCGGTGGCGCCGGGACCGTTCCCGTCGACGATGATGGCGGAAACTCTCGAGGAGCTCGGGGAGGAGATCGCGGCGGCGGCCCCGCTGCGCCGGATCGGCCGCGCCGACGACATGGCAGGTGTCGCCGTGTTCCTGGCCAGCCGGGCGGGCGCCTATCTGACGGGCGCTGTCGTCCCCGTCGATGGAGGGATCGCCACGACCGCGTGAGACCGCCCGTCGGTTGTGGTGCGGCCTACGGTGGGTGAATGGATGTCACGCCAGATCTGCGTACCGAGATCCGGGAGTTTCTGCGGTCTCGTCGCGCCCGCATCGCGCCTGAGATGGCCGGCCTGCCTGCCTACGGTGGCAGACGCCGGGTCAAGGGTCTACGCCGAGAGGAGGTGGCGCTACTCGCCGGGGTCTCGGTCGAGTACTACGTGCGCATTGAGCGCGGCGGCCTGGCAGGCACGTCAGACGGTGTGCTCGACGCGCTGGCCACGGCCCTACAACTCGACGACGCGGAGCGCGATCACCTGTTCCATCTCGCACGCCAGTCCGGGGCGCCCGACGGTCGACGGCACCGCAGACCTACCGCGACGGTGCGTCCGGCGCTGCAGGAGGTGCTCGACGCCATGACGTGCGCACCGGCGTGTATCCGCAATGGACGCCACGATGTGCTCGCCATCAATCAGCTTGGGCGCGCATTGTATTCACCGGTGCTGGCCGACCCGCGGCGGCCGGCCAACACAATCCGGTTCGTGTATCTCCATCCGGCCGAGGCCAAGATGTTCTTTGTCGACTACGACCAGGCGACGCGAAATGCGGCCGCAGTGTTGCGCATGGAAATGGGCCGCAATCCGGACGACGAGGAGCTCATCGCCTTGGTGGGCGAATTATCGACGTGCAGTGAGCTATTCCGGCAGCAATGGGCATCTCAGGACGTGCGGCTGCACGGACACGGGAGCAAGCGTGTGAACCATCCGGTGGTGGGTCGGCTCGACCTAAATTTTGAGTCCATGGATCTGCCCACCGAGCCCGGCCTGCAGTTGAATGTCTACACCGCAACTGCCGGAGGACCGTCCGCCGAGAACCTGGCCCTGTTGGCGTCGTGGGCGAGCCAGGAGACGTTCGCGACTGAACCTCATGCCTGCGCCCAGGCCGGCAACCGTAAGTCCCTCCCTGCAACTTGACATAATGTCGCTTATCGGCATAAGCCGTATGCGGAGTTCGACCAGACCGTCGTCCA
>JAQIZT010000613.1:15000-17500 GCA_029228515.1 Populus alba x Populus x berolinensis | reverse complement strand
ATTTGTGCATCTGGAGGCCCGTCGGGAAAAATCGGCAGCGCAGATTTGGTGACGAACACGGGCTGGACGCTGGGCTGTCCAGGCCAGGCAGGAAAATTCGTCGAGGGGACGCGCTGACGAAACAGGGGCTGTTCAGACACAGCAGGCAGTGTTGGAATCGGCAGCGCGGACGAACGAGGGGCTGTTCAGACAAATCGGCAACGTCGGAAAAATCGGCAGCGCGGATTTGTGCAGCTGGAGGCCCTATCAGCTGGCTGCCCTCAACGAGTCAGTAATTCAAATTCTACTGCCCTATCAACATAACTCCCGATGTGTATGTTCCGCTATCTTAGGTGAAGGAATGCAGAATCTCCTTCCTCCCCGCGTCGGCGGGGATGCGATTACCCGGCGGCGTCGTTCAAATCCACTGCCCTATCGGCTACAACTGCTGATGGGGGGATTAGAGTCCTGCCATGGTGGTGATGGGGAGGCCTAAGACCGTCCGAAAGCAAGAGTTTTCCCGGGGCTCCTACGTGCTGCCCGCGGCCATGCCGCGCTTGCCAGGGTTTTCCCGCATCCCAGCCACGTGAAAATACGTCGTGCCAGATTTCACGTTAAACCAATCCAGTAAAATCCAGCCACGCTATTTTTGTGAGGTCTGCCAGCCGAATTTGCGGGTCATTCCGGGGCCGGTTTCCTACTTTTTTGCGCGTAATTTCGCTTGATTTTCAATGGTTAGGAAAATAAAAAAAACAATACTTCCCGGACCATCAGAAAAAATACCCCTGGGAAAATTTTATAAAGGTGGATTGGATTTTTGCCAACCTATGTGCAAAATTATCAGCTCAAAAATACCAAGAAATGAATTTTTTAGAGGGGGGGTGACAGCTGGGACCTAGTGAGTGTCTACCCCTGCCAGAGCTGCAATAACACTTATAAGCCTCTTTAGGGGTGGGTGGCCATGGGGCGCGCTGGCTGGCGCCCATAGCGCCTGCCGCGGGGGCTGCTGCTACGCTCAGCGCTGACTAACACGTGGGGGGCCTCACGGCCTCGAAGAAAACGCCGCCATCAGATGACCCCGTTTTCCGGGCCGGCGAGCGGACCCCATTTCCGACCACAGGCCCTACTAACAAATCCAACGCCCGCAGCGCGCGTAAAGCTGCGGCGGCCGCACCGCTTGAACTTTAGCACAAACCACCGCGCTGGGCGCCTCTGGAGCCCGCCTGGGCCGGCGCTGGGGCGCCTGGGGCGCTGGGGCCTGGGGCGCTAGGGGCCTGCGGGGCCTGGGGCCTGAGGGCCTGGGGCCCTTGGGGGCCTTGGGGTCTTGGTGCGGATTGGGCGCATCCCAGCGCCGGCTGCAGCGGGCAGTGGTTCCCCTGCCAGCGCGCACGGTGCGCAAACGGGGGCTGAACCGCGGGGGGACCAAAAAGCCCCATGCTGGCCATCCATTTGCTATCTTTACAACCCGCGGAGGGGACCATGCCTTCGGGCCCTGGCCCCCTGCCGCTCTTGCCGTGCCCCCCACGCGCGTGGTGAGGCTAGAGCACACGCTGGGCAGCGGCAGCGGATAACAAAACAGTGGGGAAAAAATCGGCAGCGCGGAGTTAAAATGCCCGCTGAGAGGCCCGTCGCGGAAAATCGGCAGCGCGCTAGATTTGTCCTGACAGAATCACAAGGGACTGGACGCTGGGACTTGCGGCCAGGCCTGGCAGGAAAAATTCGTCAAGGGGGTAGGCTCACGGCAACGGGGGGCTCGGACGCGGCGGACAGCCCCTGCTGGCTTGCTAATCTTTGCCCGCGGGGAGGGCTTTTTTGTGCCGTCGGGGCACGGGGCCAGCGGCAGGCGATGCCAGCGAGGTGAGGGAAAATATCGGCAGCAGCGAACAGCCCCTGCTGGCTTGCTATCTTGCACGCGGGGGGGGATCGCCTCTCGGGGCCCGTGGGTGCAGCGGCAGCGAATGCCAGCGCGGTAGGGAAATTAATCGTCAGCAGCGGCGGACAGCCCCTGCTGGCTTCAGAAAGCTTATCTTCTGCCCAAGCGGGGGGGCTGCCTATTCGGGCACCGGGGCAGACGGCACTTAGCGATGCCGAGCCGGTGGAGAAATATACGGCAGCGGCGGACAGCCCCTAGCTCGAGCTTCTGCTATCCTTGCCTCGAACGGGGGGGCTGCCTATCGCGGGCCCGTGGCAGCGGGCAGCGATGCCAGCGGTGGGAAAATAATCGGCAGCGCGGGACTAGCCCCTGCTGGCTTGCTATCTTGCCCGCTTGGGGGGGCACTCTGCCTTTCGGGCCCCGGGCTTGGGGCAGCGGCAGCGATGCCAGCCGGTGGGAAATATCGGCAGCGCGGACAGCCCATAGCTGGCTTGACTTATCTTGCCCCGGCGGGGGGGCCTGCCTTCGGGCCCGTGGCCAGCAGGCAGCGATGCCAGCTGCAGAGGGAAACTATCGGCAGTGCCGCGGACAGGCCCCTGCGGCTTGCTAAACTGGTCCCGCGGTAGGGCTGCCTTCGGGCCCGGGGCA
>JAQIZT010000613.1:0-5000 GCA_029228515.1 Populus alba x Populus x berolinensis | reverse complement strand
CTGGGGCAGCGGCAGCGATGCCCACAGCGGGAAAAATCGGCAGCGCAGATTTTTTGACGAACATGGGCTGGACGCTGGGCTGTCCAGGCCAGGCAGGAAAATTCGTCAAGGGGATGCGCTGACGAAGCAGGGGCTGTTCAGACACAGCGGGCAGTGCTGGAATCGGCAGCGCCGACGAAATCGGCGAAGTCGGCAGAATCGGCAGCCGGTGCTGGCGATGAGTCTGGACTGTTTATAGCCCTAGGCGTGACGAAAAAGACTGGGGGCCTAGGCACGCGCTGGGGCAGCGGCAGCGATGCCCACAGCGGGAAAAATCGGCAGCGCAGATTTTTTGACGAACATGGGCTGGACGCTGGGCTGTCCAGGCCAGGCAGGAAAATCGTCAAGGGGATGCGCTGACGAAGCAGGGGCTGTTCAGACACAGCGGGCAGTGCTGGAATCGGCAGCGCCGACGACATCGGCGAAGTGGGCAGAACCGGCAGCCGGTGCTGGCGTTGAGTCCGGTCTGTTTATTGTCCTGGGCGTGACGAAAACGACTGGGGGCCTAGGCACACGCTGGGCAGGGGCAGCGGCAGCGATGCCAACAGTGGGAAAAATCGGCAGCGCGGATTTGTGCAGCTGGAGGCCCGTCGGGGAAAATCGGCAGCGCAGATTTGGTGACGAACACGGGCTGGACGCTGGGCTGTCCAGGCCAGGCAGGAAAATTCGTCGAGGGGACGCGCTGACGAAACAGGGGCTGTTCAGACACAGCAGGCAGTGTTGGAATCGGCAGCGCGGACGAACGAGGGGCTGTTCAGACAAATCGGCAACGTCGGAAAAATCGGCAGCGCGGATTTGTGCAGCTGGAGGCCCTATCAGCTGGCTGCCCGCAACGAGTCATTCAATTCTCTGCCCTATCAACATAACTCCCGATGTGTTGTTCGCTATCTTGGAAGAAGAGATCTCTTCCTCCCCGCGTCGGCCGGGTGCGATTACCCGGCGGCGTCGTTCAAATCACTGCCCTATCGGCTACAACTGCTGATGGGGGGGATTAGAGGCCTGCCATGGTGGTGAGGGGAGGCCAAGACCGTGAAAGCAAGAGTTTTCCCGGGGCCCCTCCGCTGGCCGCGCATGCGCGCTGCCGGTTTTCCCGCATCCCGCCAAGAAAACGGCGTGCTTTCCACGTGAAACCAATCCAGTAAAATCAGCCATATTTTTGTGAGGCTGCCAGCCGAATTTGGGGTCATTCCGGGCCGGTTCCTATTTTTGCGTATTTCCTTGATTTTCAATGGTAGGAAAATAAAAAAAAATACTTCCCGACCTCGAAAAAATCTGGGAAAATTTATAAAGGTGGATTGGATTTTTGCCAACCTATGTGCAAAATTTCAGCTCAAAATACCAAGAAATGAATTTTTTAGAGGGGGGGTGACAGCTGGGACCTAGTAGTGTCTACCCCTGCCAGAGCTGCAATAACACTTATAGCTCTTTAGGGGGTGGTGGCCATGGGGCGCGCTGGCTGGCGCCCATAGGCCTGCCGCGGGGGCTGCTGCTACGCTCGGACTAACGTGGGGGGCCTCACGGCCCGAAGTAACACCGCCATCGATGACCCGTTTTCCGGCCGGCGACGACCCGATTCCGACCACCGCCCTATAAAAATCACACGCGCGCGCGCGCGCGCGCGCCCGCCGCGCCCGCGTGGGCGCTGGGGCGCTGGGGCGCTGGGGCCTGGGGCTGGGGCCTGGGGGCCTGGGGCCTGAGGGCCTGGGGCCCTTGGGGGCCCTTGGGCTCTTGGGCGATTTGGGCGCGCGCGCGCGCGGCAGTGGTTCCCCTGCCGCGCTGCGCAAACGGGGGCTGACGCGGGGACAGCCCCTGCTGCCATTGCTATCTTACCCGCGGGGGGGCTGCCTTCGGGCCCTGCCCCCTGCGCTCTTTGCCTGCCCCCCGCTGCGGGTGAGGCTAGGCACACGCTGGGGCAGCGGCAGCGATAACAACAGTGGGAAAAATCGGCAGCGCGGTAAATGCCGCTGGAGGCCCGTCGCGGAAAATCGGCAGCGCAGATTTGTTGACGAACACGGGCTGGACGCTGGGGCTGGCCAGGCCTGGCAGGAAAATTCGTCTAGGGGGTAGGCTCACGGCAACGGGGGCTGACGCGGGGACAGCCCCTGCTGGCTTGCTATCTTGGCCCGCGGGGGGGCTGCCGTCGGGCCCAGGGGCAGCGGCAGCGATGCCAGCGGTGGGAAATATCGGCAGCGCGGACAGCCCCTGCTGGCTTGCTATCTTGCCCGCGGGGGGGCTGCCTTCGGGCCCGGGGCAGCGGCGGCGATGCCATCGGTGGGAAATATCGGCAGCGCGGTCAGCCCCTGCTGGCTTGCTATCTTGCCCGCGGGGGGGCTGCCTTCGGGCCCGGGGCAGCGGCAGCGATGCCAGCGGTGGGAAATATCGGCAGCGCGGACAGCCCCTGCTGGCTTGCTATCTTGCCCGCGGGGGGCAGCCTTCGGGGCCCGTGGCAGCGGCAGCGATGCCAGCGGTGGGAAATATCGGCAGCGCGGACAGCCCCTGCTGGCTTGCTATCTTGCCCGCGGGGGGGCTGCCTTCGGGCCCGTGGCAGCGGGCAGCGATGCCAACGGGGGGAAATATCGGCAGCGCGGACAGCCCCTGCTGGCTTGCTATCTTGCCCGCGGGGGGCTGCCTTCGGGCCGGGGCAGCGGCAGCGATGCCAGCGGTGGGAAATATCGGCAGCGCGGACAGCCCCTGCTGGCTTGCTATCTTGCCCGCGGGGGGGCTGCCTTCGGGCCCGGGGCAGCGGCAGCGATGCCAGCGGTGGGAAATATCGGCAGCGCGGACAGCCCCTGCTGGCTTGCTATCTTGCCCGCGGGGGGCTGCCTTCGGGCCCGTGGCAGCGGCAGCGATGCCAGCGGTGGGAAATATCGGCCAGGCGCGGACAGCCCCTGCTGGCTTGCTATCTTGCCCGCGGGGGGGCTGCCTTCCGGGCCCGGGGCAGCTGCGCTCTTTCCTGCCCCCCGCGCGGGAGAGGCTAGGCGCTGCTGGGGCCAGCCCGACGTCGCTGGCCGCGCATGCGCGCTGCCGGTTTTCTCGCATCCCGCCAAGAAAACGTCGTGCGTTCCACATGAAACCAATCCAGTAAAATCAGCCATATTTTTGTGAGGCTGCCAGCCAAATTTGGGGTCATTCCGGGCCGGTTCCTATTTTTGCGTATTTCCTTGATTTTTAATGGTAGGAAAAATAAAATAAAATACTTCCGACCTCGAAAAAATCTGGGAAAATTTATAAAGTTGGATTGGATTTTTGCCAGCCTATGTGCAAAATTTCAGCTCAAAATACCAAGAAATGAATTTTTTAGAGGGGGGGTGACAGCTGGGACCTAGTAGTGTCTACCCCTGCCAGAGCTGCAATAACACTTATAGCTCTTTAGGGGGGTGCCCCCTGACTGGCCATGGGGCGCGCTGGCTGGCGCCCATAGGCCTGCCGCGGGGGATTTGTGGGCTGCTGCTATACTCGGACTACCGTGGGGGGCCTCATGGCCCGAAGTAACGCCGCCATCGATGACCCGTTTTCCGGCCGGCGACGACCCGATTCCGGCCACCGTCCCTGTGACCCGCTCCAAGCCGTTGGCGCGTTGGGGCTGCTTATCCGCGGCTGCGGGGCCGCGCCACGCCACTTCTGATTTGCCATGGCGCTCGTGCCAACCAATAGGCCAGCCCCAACGCGCCCAACGGCTTGGCTTGGCGCGACGTCACGATTCCGGGCCAAATCCGTCCCCGGGACCCGCTCCAAGGCCGAATTGGGCGCGCTTGGGGCTGCTTATTCCGCGGCTGTTGGGCGTGGGGGCCTTAACAAGCCTGCGCATCGTTCCAAGGTGCTGGCAGCCGACGCGCGCCTTCTACTGCTTGCCGCGACGTCCCATGGGTGGCGGTGGCCGGAATCCCCTTCCCGTCACCCGCTCCAAGCCGTTGGGCGCGTTGGGGCTGCTTAATCCGCGGTCCTCTCGGGCGTGGGGGCCTTAACAGGATTCCCACTCGTGCCAAGGTGCTGCAAACGCAGCCCCAAAGACGCCACCCAAAACGGGCTTGGCGCTACGTAACGGCGACGTCCCGATTCCGGCCACCGCTGCCGTGACCCGCTCCAAGCCGTTGGGCGCGGTTTGGGGCTTGCTTATCCGCGGTTTCTCGGGTGTGGGGCGCTTAACAGGAATCCCCTCGTAGCCAAGGTGCTGGATGGCAGCCCCAACGCGCCCAACGGCTTTGGCGTGCAAGTCACGGCAGCGGTGGCCGCTGCCTGTGCTCGCAAGCTGGAGGCCCTGGCCGAACGTTGTCTGGTGGGGACCGCCGTAGCTTGGGGATTGCGAGGAGAGCTGTACCGCGTGGCGTTGCTGCATTCAGTTGCGGCGCTCCTGCCAAGGTGGCTGGCTCTCCTCGCCATCCCCAAGCTCCTAGCGCGTAATGGTGCCCGCTGCCGAGGCCTGGCCTCCGTCTTCCGAGCTGAGGCAGATGGCCCCCCGAATGATTGTCCCCGTTGCTCCCCCCCGCGGCCTTGTCCCCTTTCGAGATCCGCCGCGCTCCCCCGCGGCATTGTTGCTCGTGTCCTGTCGAGATCCCCCGCGTCCCCCGCGCGCTGTGTTGCTTGTCCCTTCGAGATCCTTCGCGTCCCCCAGCGGCCGTGTTGCTTTGTCCCTTCGAGATCCTTTCGCGTCCAGCGGTGCGGGCACGATCTCTCTCGGGTCGTTTCCACTTTGCCCTCGTGGCCCGTGGTTTCGCTCAGTCGGGTTTGTTGTCGCGTGTACGCAGAGTCGCTGATGAGCGGTTATTTGTGCTGTCCGTGTCGGCAGGCTCCGTGCTTTGTGCACCGAACTGTCGGGCCTGCTGCCCCCATCCCACTCTCGGCCCAAGGCCCTGGGTGCTTGCGGCGAGGCGGGTAGTTCCTGTGCTGGTTACCCACTTCGGTGGAATTTTGAATGTGAAGCTGTTCCCTCTCCGCGCGCGCCTCCCCGGGGCGCGGGGCGA
>JAQIZT010000612.1:17500-20470 GCA_029228515.1 Populus alba x Populus x berolinensis | reverse complement strand
CGATTTTTCCCACTGCTGGCATCGCTGCCGCTGCCCGGGCCCGAAGGCAGCCCCCCGCGGCCACGACAGCAAGCAGCGGGGGCTGTTCCGCGCTGCCGATTTTTCCCACTGCTGGCATCGCTGCCGCTGCCGGGCCGAAGGCAGCCCCCCGCGGGCACGACAGCAAGCCAGCGGGGGCTGTCCGCGCTGCCGATTTTTTCCCCTGCTGGCATCGCCGAGCTGCCCCCGGCCCGAAGGCAGCCCCCCCGCGGGCACGACAGCAAGCCAGCGGGGGCTGTCCGCGCTGCCGATTTTTCCCACTGCTGCATCGCTGCCGCCTGCCCGGGCCCAAGCAGCCCCCCCGCGGGCACGACAGCAAGCCAGCGGGGGCTGTCCGCGCTGCGATTTTTCCCACTGCTGCATCGCTGCCGCTGCCCGGCCCGAAGGCAGCCCCCCCGCGGCACGACAGCAAGCCAGAGGGGGCTGTCCGCGCTGCCGAGTTTTCCCACGGCTGGCATCGCTGGGGGCAGGCAGAGTGGGCGTACCTCTCTCCCGCGCGCGGGGCAGGCAAGAGCGCCTGGGGGCAAGGCCCGAAGGCAGCCCCCCCGCGGGGTAAGATACCAGCCAGCAGGGCCTGGTCCCCACGCGTCAGACTCCCCGTTGCGCAGCGCGGCATGGAAATCATTGCCAGCGCTGTCCGCAGCCAAAAGCGCGGCCCAAAATCGCCCAAGAGCCCAAGGGCCCCCAAGGGCCCCAGGGCCCTCAGCCACCAGCGCCCACAAGCGCCAAGCGCAGACGCGGGTGCGGGCGTGCCCGCGCGCGTGTGATTTTTATAGGTCATGATAAGGAGCGGAGTGGACGGAATCGGGTCGTCGCCGGCCGAAAAAAACGGGTCAGTCGATGTCGGCGTTACTTCGGGCCGTGATGCCACCCCACGTTGTGTAGCAGCACGCATCGCATAATCCCCCCACGCGGCAGGCCTATGGCCGCTAGCCAGCGCTCCCCAGTGGCCATTCGGGGCACCAAACCCCCCTAAAGAGCTATAAGTGTTATTGCACGCTCTGGCACAGGGGCAGACACTACAAGGTCCCAATCTGTCACCCCCCCTCTAAAAAAATTCATTTCTTGGTAATTTTTAGCTGAAATTTTGCACATAGGTTGGCAATAATCCAATCCACCTTTTTTAAATGTCCCAAGATTTTTTCGAGGTCGGTAAGTATTTTTTTTTATTTTTCCTACATTAAAAAAACTCAAGGAAATACGCAAAAATAAGAACCGGCCCGGAATGACCCCAAAATTCTGGCTGGCACCGTCGAAACAAAAATATGGCTGAATTTAACTGGATTGATTTCACGTGGAAAGCATGAAGTTTTCCTTATTGGCGGGATGCGGTGAAAACCGCAGCGCGCATGCCGCGGCCACCGGAGGAGCCCCGGGAAAACTCTTGCTTTCACGGTCTTGGGCCTCCCCTCACCACCATGGCCGGCCTCTAATCACCCCCCATCAGCAGTTGTGGCCGATAGGGCAGAGATTTTGAACGACGCCACGCCAACCGGTAATCGCACCCGTCGACGTCCGGGGAGGAAAGAGATCTCTTCTTCCAGATAGCGAACAACACATCGGGAGTTTATGTTGATAAGGGCAGAGTAGAATTGAATGACTCTTGCGGGCAGCCAGCTGATAGGGCCTCCAGCTGCTCAAATCCGTCGCTGCCGCGATTTTTTCCGACGTTGCCGATTTGTCTGAACAGCCCCTCGTAGATCGTTTCCGCGCTGCCGATTCCAACACTCCATGCTGTGTCTAAGAACAGCCCTTGTTTCTCATGCGCGTCCCCATTGACGAATTTTCCTGCCTGGCTCTAGACAGCCCAGCGTCCAGCCCGTTTTCGTCAACAAATCTGCGCTGCCATGCCAAGATTTTTTCCCCGACGGTGCCTCCAGCTGCGGATCTCCGCGCTGCCGAATTTTCCCCACTATTGGCAAATCGCTGCAACGCTGCCTAGCGCCCCAGTCTTTTTCGTCACGCCTATATAGGAGACTATAAACAGTCCCAAGACTCATCGCCCAGCACCGGCTGCCGATTCTGCCGACTATCTCCAAATTCTTCGACGCTATGGCCGATTTCGCAACACTATATCTGCCCGCTGTGGTTCCCCCCCCCCCCCAACCCCCCCCCCCCCCCCCCCCCCCCCCCCCCCTTGAAAAAACAGCCCCTGCTGTCGTCAGCGCAACCCCTTGACGATTTTTCCCTGCCTAGCCTGGACAGCCCAGCGTCCAGCCTTTGTTCGTACAAAAAATCTGCGCATGCCGAATTTTTCCCACTGTTGGCCTAGCTGCCACCGCCCCAGTGTGTGTCTAGGCCCCCAGTCGTTTCCGTCAAGCCTGGGACTATAAATCGTAACCCGGACATCATCGCCAGCACCGGCTGCCTGATTCTGCCTGGAACCCATACCCCCCCCCCCCCCCCCCCCCCCCTTCTCCGATTTCGTCGGAGCTGCCGATTCCAACACTTAAGGCCCTGCTGTGTCTGAACATGTCCCCTGATTTCGTCAGCGCGTCCCCTTGACGAATTTTCCTGCCATGGCCTAGACAGCCCAGCGTCCAGACCGTTGTTCGTTACAACAAATCTGCGCTGCCGGATTTTTCCCCCGACGGGCCTCCAGCTGCGTAATCTCCGCGCCTTGCCGATTTTTCCCACTGTTGGCATCGCTGCCCTGCCTAGGCCTCCCAATCTTTTTCGTCACGCCTTCGACTATAAACATTCCAGACTCATCGCCTGAAGCCTACCGGCTGCCGAATCAGCCGATTTCGTCGGCCACTGCCCGAGTTCCAGCACTGCCTGCTGTGTCTGAACAAACCCCTACTTCGTCAGCGCATCCCCTTGACGATTTTTCCTCTGCCTGGCCTGGACAACCCAGCGACCAGCCCATGTTCGTCAAAAAATCTGCGGCTGCCCGATTTTTTTCCCACTGTTGGCATAGCTGCCCACTGC
>JAQIZT010000611.1:12500-15000 GCA_029228515.1 Populus alba x Populus x berolinensis | reverse complement strand
GCGCTGCTCTCCCGCGCGGGGGGCAGGCAAGAGCGCAGCTGCCCTCGGGCCCGAAGGCAGCCCCCCCGCGGAAAGATAGCAAGCCAGTTCAGGGGCTCTATGTGCCGCGCTGCCGATATTCCCTACCGCTGGCATCGCTGCCGCTGCCACGGGCCCGAAGGCAGCCCCCCGCGGGCAAGATTGCAAGCCAGCAGAGGGGCTGGTCCGACGGCTGCCGATTATTCCCACCGCTGGCATCGCTGCGCGTATTGCCCCGGGCCCGAAGGCAGCCCCCCCGCGAGCAAGATAGCAAGCCAGCAGGGGCTGTCCGCGCTGCAGATACTTGCCCACCGCTGGCATCGCTGCCGCTGCCACGGGCCCGAAGGCAGCCCCCCCGCGGGCAAGAGAGCAAGCCAGCAGGGGCTGTGCGCTGCCGATATTTCCCACGCTGGCATCGCTGCCGCTGCCCCGGGCCCGAAGGCAGCCCCCCCGCGGGCAAGATAGCAAGCCAGCAGGGCTGTCGCGCTGCCGATATTTCCCACCGCTGGCATCGCTGCCGCTGCCACGGGCCCGAAGGCAGCCCCCCCGCGGGCAAGATAGCAAGCCAGCAGGGGCTGTCCGCGCTGCCGATATTTCCACCGCTGGCATCGCTGCCGTGCCCCGGGGCCGGAAGGCAGCTCTCCCCCCGCTGGGACGAGATAGCAAGCCAGCTGTGGGCTGTCCGCGCTGCAGGTATATGTTCCCCCCGCTGGCATCGCGCTGCCGCTTTATCCCACGGGCCCGAAGGCAGCCCCCCCGCGGGCAAGATAGCAAGCCAGCAGGGGCTGTCCGCGCTGCCGATATTTCACACCGGCTGGCATCGCTGCCGCTGCCACGGGCCCGAAGGCAGCCCCCCCGCGGGCAAGCTAGCAAGCCAGCAAGGGGCTGTCCGCGCTGCCGATATTTCCCTACGCTGGCATCGAGCGCGTGTGCGCCGCTTGCACGGGCCCGAAGGCAGCCCCCCGCGGGTATGATAGCAAGCCACAGGGCTGTCCGCGCTGCCGATATTTCCTCACCGATGGCATCGCTGCCGCATGCCACGAGGCCGAAGGCAGCCCCCCGCGGGCAAGTATAGCAAACCAGCAGGGGATGTCCGCGCTGCCGATATTTCCCTCCGCTGGCATCGCTGCCGCTGCCACGGGCCCGAAGGCAGCCCCCCCGCGGGGCAAGATAGCAAGCCAGCAGGGGCTGTCCGCGCTGCCGATATTTCCCACCGCTGGCATCGCTGCGCTGCCCCGGGCCCGAAGGCAGCCCCCCCGCGGGCAAGATAGCAAGCCAGCAGGGGCTGTCCGCGCTGCCGATATTTCCCACCGCTGGCATCGCTGCCGCTGCCCCGGGCCCGAAGGCAGCCCCCCGCGGGCAAGATAGCAAGCCAGCAGGGGCTGTCCGCGCTGCCGATATTTTCCACCGCTGGCATCGCTGCCGCTGCCCCGGGCCGAAGGCAGCCCCCCGCGGGCAAGATAGCAAGCCAGCAGGGGCTGTCCGCGCTGCCGATATTTCCCACCTGCTGGCATCGCTGCCGCTGCCACGGGCCCGAAGGCAGCCCCCCGCGGGCAAGATAGCAAGCCAGCAGGGGCTGTCCGCGCTGCCGATATTTCCCACCGCTGGCATCGCTGCCGCTGCCCCGGGCCCGAAGGCAGCCCCCCCGCGGGCAAGATAGCAAGCCAGCAGGGGCTGTCCGCGCTGCCGATATTTCCCACGCTGGCATCGCTGCCGCTGCCCGGGCCCGAAGGCAGCCCCCCCGCGGGCAAGACAGCAAGCCAGCAGGGCTGTCCGCGCTGCCGATTTTTCCCACCGCTGGCATCGCTGCCGCTGCCCGGGCCGAAGGCAGCCCCCCCGGGCAAGACAGCAAGCCAGCGGGGGCTGTCCGCGCTGCCGATTTTTCCCACTGCTGGCATCGCTGCCGCTGCCACGGGCCCGAAGGCAGCCCCCCCGCGGGCAAGATAGCAAGCCAGCAGGGGCTGTCCGCGCTGCCGATTTTTCCCACGCTGGCATCGCTGCCGCTGCCCCGGGCCCGAAGGCAGCCCCCCCGCGGGCAAGACAGCAAGCCAGCAGGGGCTGTCCGCGCTGCCGATTTTTCCCACTGCTGGCATCGCTGCCGCTGCCCCGGGCCCGAAGGCAGCCCCCCGCGGGCAAGACAGCAAGCCAGCGGGGGCTGTCCGCGCTGCCGATTTTTCCCACTGCTGGCATCGCTGCCGCTGCCCGGCCGAAGGCAGCCCCCCGCGGGCAGATAGCAAGCAGCAGGGGCTGTCCCCGCGTCAGCCCCCGTTGCGTGAGCCTACCCCCTAGACGAATTTTCTGCCAGGCCTGGCAGCCCAGCGTCCAGCCCGTGTTCGTCAACAAATCTGCGCTGCGATTTTCCGCGACGGGCCTCCAGCGGCATTTACCGCGCTGCCGATTTTTCCCACTGTTGTTATCGCTGCCGCTGCAGAGTGTGCCTAGCCTCTCCCGCGCGGGGGGCAGGCAAGAGCGCAGGGGGCAA
>JAQIZT010000611.1:0-2500 GCA_029228515.1 Populus alba x Populus x berolinensis | reverse complement strand
GGAGCGGGTGACGGGAAGGGATTCGGCCACCGCCACCGGGACGTCGCCGGCAAGCTGAGAGGCGCGCCGGTCGGCTGCCAGCACCTTGGAACGAGCGCGGCTTGTTAAGGCCCCACGCCCCACGCCGCGGTATATATGTTAAGCAGGCCCCAACGCGCCCAACGGCTTGGAGCGGGGTCACCGGGCGACGGTGGCCTGAAATCGTGACGTCGCGCCAAGCCGTTGGGCGCGTTGCGGGCTGCCTATTGGTTGGCACGAGCGGCTGGCAAATCAGAGGTTGCGTGCGCGCCCGCAAGCCGCGGATAAGCAGCCCCAACGCGCCCCTCAACGGCTTGGATGGCGGGTCACTAGCGGACGGTTGGCCGGAAATCGGGTCGTCGCCGGCCGGAAAACGGGTCATCGATGGCGGCGTTACTTCGGGGCCATGAGGCCCCCCACGTTAGTCCGAGTATGTAATAATAGCCAGCAGCCCACAAATCCCAACGCTGGCCAGGCCTTCCTAATGGGCTGCCAGCCAGCGAGGCCCCATGGCCAGACGTCAGGCGGGGCACCCCCCTTTAAAGAGGCTATAAGTTGTTATTGCACGCTCTGGCAGGGGTTAGACACTACTAGGTCCCAGCTGTCTAACCCCACCTCTAAAAAATTCATTTCTTAAGGGGTCCCATTTTTTGAGCTGAACTGATTTTGGCACATAGGCTCCTATACGGCAAAACAATCCAATTCCTACCATGTTTATAAATTTTCCCAGATCTTTCCTCCTTTTCGAGGTCTGAGGGAGTAGTTCAATTTGTTTTTATTTTCCTACCATTAAAAATTCAAGAATAAGAGGAAATATACAAACGCAAAAATAGTCGAACCCCGGCCCGAGAACGTGTTACCCAAATCATTTGGCTGGTCAGCCTCACAAAAAATATGGCTGATATTTACTGGATTGGTTTCATGGTGCCGAGAATGCACTGACGCTTTTCTTGCGGCGGGATATGCTGAAGGCCGACGGACAAACACCGTGGCCCAGCGCGCACATGCGCGGCCACGCGACGTCGGTTGGCTGGCCCCCAGCAGCGCCTAGAGCCTCTCCCGCGCCGGGGGCAGGCTAAAGAGCGCAGCTGCCCCCCGGGCCCGGAAGGCAGCCCCACCCGCGGGCAAGATAGCAAGCCAGCAGGGGGCTCTTGTGTCCGCGCTGCCGATAATTTCCCACCGCTGGTGGCATCGCAGTTGCCTGCTCCTGCCACGGGCGCTCGAAGGCAGGCCCCCCCCCCCCCCCCCGCGGGCAAAGATAGCAAGCCAGCAGGGGCTGTCCGCGCTGCCGATATTTCCCACCGCTAAGGCATCCCGCTGGCGCGCTGCCCCGGGCCCGAAGGCAGCCTCCCCCGCGGGCACAAGATATGCAACGCCCAGCAGGGGCTGTCCGTCGCTGCCGATATTTCCCACTGCTGGCATCGCTGCCGCTCGCCACGGGCCCGAAGGATAGGCCCCCCCGCGGGCAAGATAAGCAAGCCAGCAGTGGGCTGTTCGACGCTGCCGATCATTTCCCACCGCTGGCATCGCTGCCGCTGCCCCGGGCCCGAAGGCAGCCCCCCCGCGGGCAAGATAGCAAGCCAGCGGGGCTGTCCGCGCTGCGATTTTTCCCACCGCTGGCATCGCTGCCGCTGCCACGGGCCCGAAGGCAGCCCCCCCGCGGGCAAGATAGCAAGCCAGCAGGGGCTGTCCGCGCTGCGATATTTACACCGCTGCCATCGCTGCCGCTGCCACGGGCCCGAAGGCAGCCCCCCCGGGCAAGATAGCAAGCCAGCAGGGGCTGTCCGCGCTGCCGATATTTCCCACCGCTCGGCATCGCTGCCGCTGCCACGGGCCCGAACGGCAGCCCCCCCCGCGGGCAAGATAGCAAGCCAGCAGGGGCTGTCCGCGCTGCCGATTATTTCCCACCGATGGCATCGCTGCCGCTGCCACGGGCCCGAAGGCAGCCCCCCCGCGGGCAAGATAGCAAGCCAGCAGGGGCTGTCCGCGCTGCCGATATTTCCCACGCTGGCATCGCTGCGCTGCCACGGGCCCGAAGGCAGCCCCCCCGCGGGCAAGATAGCAAGCCAGCAGGGGCTGTCCGCGCTGCCGATATTTCCCACCGCTGGCATCGCTGCCGCTGCCCGGGCCCGAAGGCAGCCCCCCCCGCGGCCAAGATAGCAAGACAGCAGGGGCTGTCCGCGCTGCCGATATCTTCCCACGCTGGCATCGCTGCCGCTGCCCCGGGGCCCGAAGGCAGCCCCCCCGCGGGCAAGGTAGCAACAGCCAGCAGGGGCTGTTCCGCGCTGCCGATATTTCCCACCGCTGGCATCGCTGCCGCTGCCACGGTCCCGAAGGCAGCCCCCACGCGGGCAAGATAGCACAGCCAGCAGGGGCTGTCCGCGCGTGCCGATATTTTCCACCGCTGGCATCGCTGCCGCTGCCACGGGCCCGAAGGCAGCCACCCCGCGGGCAAGATAGCAAGCCAGCAGGGGCTGTCCGC
>JAQIZT010000610.1:12500-20495 GCA_029228515.1 Populus alba x Populus x berolinensis | reverse complement strand
CGGTTTACTCGCCCGTTGACTCGCACACATGTCAGACTCCTTGGTCCGTGTTTCAAGACGGACGAATGGGGAGCCCACAGGCCGATGCCCGGAGCGCGCATGTGCCGGGGCACGCCGTGACGGCGCGCGCTGCAGTCCACGATCGCGACGACGGCGTCTCCACGGGCGTTTCAAAGGCCCGGGCTTTGGCCGCCACCGCGATCCGCATCGGTCCACGCCCCGAGCCGATCGGCGGACCGGCCGTAACCGTTCCACATCCGACCGGGGCGCATCGCCGGCCCCCATCCACTTCCCTCCCGACAATTTCAAGCACTCTTTGACTCTCTTTTCAAAGTCCTTTTCATCTTTCCCTCGCGGTACTTGTTTGCTATCGGTCTCTCGCCCGTATTTAGCCTTGGACGGAATTTACCGCCCGATTGGGGCTGCATTCCCATAGTACAAACCCGTCTCGCAGACAGCGACTCGTGGTGCGGCAGGGTCCAGCCACGACGGGGGCTCTCACCTCCTCCGTGCGGCACCTTTCCAGGGGACTTGGGCCTGGGTCCGCCGCTGAGGACGCTTCTCCAGTCTACACTTCGGACGCCGCAGGCGCCAGATTCTCAAGCTGGGCATTTCCCGGTTCGCCTCGCCGTTACTAGGGTGAATTCCTTGTAAGTTTCTTCCCTCAGCCTTATTGATATGCTTAAATCTCAGCGGGTTGTCCGTCGTGACCTGGGGTCGCAACGATGCCATCCTAGAATTTCGATGCACTCGATGGTCCAGGAGATCCCGTGGGGAACAGGCGCAAACGCACGACCGTGTCCGAGGCGTCTCCTCAACCAACGCTCGTCGTGGCGACCGTGTCGCCGAGGACTCGATTCTTTGGGCCAACCGCTGTTCAGCTGGTGGTTTTAGAGACGCGCGGGAGACCAAGTATCCGCCCCCGCCCTCGCGAGCCGAGCCTCGGTAGATGTAAGGGGGCGCCGATGCGTGACAACCAGGTCAGGACATGCCCTCGACCAGGGATGGCCTCGGCGCGCTTACTTGCGTTTCAAAGACTCGATGGTTCACGGGATTCTGCATTTCACACCTAAGTATCGCATTTCTGCTTACGTTCTTCCATCGATGCGAGAGCCTGAGATATCCGTTGCCTGAGAGTCGTTTAGTTTATCACCAGAAGAAGGCGCGCCCCCGAAGCCGAGGCTACGGAGTGGTCGACGCCCTCCTAGTACTCAATTTCCTTGGCGCTTCTCGCGCGTGGGTTCGTCCCCACTGCTGCCGAGCCGCGCAGGGCGCTAGACGCGTCCCTCCACGGCTCAGCTATCCCGTACGGCGACCACCGCACAGGCCCCCCGCGGAGTGCCCCCCGACGCCCAGCTTGTCATGCCACGGGTTCGCGGGTCGTTCTGCTATAGGGCAGGTTTCGACAATGATCCTTCCGCAGGTTCACCTACGGAAACCTTGTTACGACTTCTCCTTCCTCTAAATATGATAAGGTTCAGTGGACTTCTCTCGACGTCGCCGGCGGGCAACCGCCCACGTCGCCGCGATCCGGAACACTTCACCGGACCATTCAATCGGTTAGGAGCGACGGGCGCGTGTGTTCAAAGGGCTCAGGGACGTAGTCAACGCAGAGCTGGTTGACTCGCGCTTACTAGGAATTCCTCGTTGAAGACCGCAAGAACAATTGCAATGATCGTATCCCCATCACGATGAAATTTCAAAGATTACCCGGGGCCTGTCGGCTACAAGGCTATAGACTCGTTGAATACATCAGTGTAGCGCGCGGTGCGGGGCGCAGAGAACATTCTAAGGGGGGGCCATATCACAGACCTGTTATTGCCTCTAAACTTCCTCTGGCATGGAAGGCCATAGTCCCTCTAAGAAGCTGTTTTGGCCGCGGAGGGTCACCTCCGCTTTAGCTAGTTAGCAGGCTGATTGGTCTCGTTCGTTAACGGAATTAACCAGACAAATCGCTCCATCCAATACCTAAGAACGGACCATGCACCACCACCCATAGAATGCGAAGAAATGAGCTACTCATGCTCTGTCAATCCTTACTATGTCTGGACATGGTAAGTTTCCCCGTGTTGGAGTCAAATTAAGACGCAGGCTAAACTCCTGGTGGTTGCCCTTCCGTCAATTCCCTTAAGTTTCAGTACTTGCGACCATACGCCCCCCAGAACAAATCCAAAAACTTTGATTTCTCATAAGGTGCTTGGCGGAGTCCTAGAAGCAACATCCGCACAATCCCTGGTTCAGGCATCGAGTTATGGTTGAGACTAGGACGGTATCTTGATCGTCTTCGAGCCCCCACCTTTCGTTCTTGATTAATGTATATAACAGCCTTGGCAAAATGCTTTCACAGTTGTTCGTCTTTCATAATATCCAAGAATATTCACCTCTGACTATGAAATACGAAATCGCCCCCGACTGTCCCTGGTTAATTCATTACTCCGATCCCAGAAGGCCAACACAATAGGATCGAAATCATATGATGTTATCCCATGCTAATGTGATCCAGAGGCGTAGGAGTAGGCTTGCTTTGAGCACTCTTAATTTCTTCAAAAGTAACAGCATCCGGCAGGCACGACCCGGCCTGTTTATATGCCAGGAGCGCATCGCCGGGTAGAAGGGACGAGAGCGAACGGTGCACACCTGAGGCGGATTCGGCTCGACCCCAACACAAAGTTCCAACTACGAGCTTTTTAACTGCAACTAACTTAAATATCACGCTATTGGAGCCTGGGAATTACCGCGTCGGCTGCTGGCACCAGACTTGCCCTCCAATGGATCCTCGTTAAAGGGATTTTAGATTGTACTCATTCCAATTGTCCTAGACTCGAACGAGCCGGGTAATTGTTATTTTATTGTCACTACCTCCCCGTGTCAGCGATTGGGTAATTTGCGCGCCTGCTGCCTTCCTTGGTTGTGGTAGCCGTTTCTCAGGCTCCCTCTCCGGAATCGAACCCTAATTTCTCCAGTCACCCGTTCACCACAATGGTAGGCCTCTATCCTACAATCGAAAGTTGATAGGGGTGACAGAAATTCTTTGAATGAATGCGTCGCCAGCACGATGGCTGTGCGATTGTCCGTCGAGTTATCATGAATCATCAGTCAGCAACGGGCAGAGCCCTGCGTCGACCTTTTATCTAATAAATGCGTCCCTTCCAGAAGGCGGGGTTTGTTGCCACGTATTAGCTCTAGAATTACTACGAGTTATCCGACAGTAGCAAATACCATCAAACAAACTATAAACTGATTTAATGAGCCATTCGCAGTTTCACAGTCTGAATTAGTTCATACTTACTCGATTGCATGGCTTATTCTTTGTAGAACCAATGCATATGACTACTGGCAGTGATCAACCAGGTAGCATTCCTTGGCGACACCACGACCTCGCACGATACCCCGACGCCGATGCGACCGAGGGGTCCAGCGAGCGTGCGAGGAAGTCGTTTCCTTATCGAGCTAGGCGATGAGCGGCTCGAACGGGCACGGTCGCAAGGGCGCGGAGGCCCCCGACTGCCGGCATTCTGGCGTTCCGCAATCCGGAAAGCACGAGCGAGCCAGCGCGTGGATCCAGTTCGGCGAAGATTTCGCTCGACTGGAACACAGGGCGCCGCTTGACTAGGTTCGTTCCGCGCCCCCGGGGAGTGCGCGCGCGGCGGAGAGGGACGCAGCTTCACATTCAAATTCCACCGAAGTGGGTACCGCAGCACAGGAACCCCGCCTAGCCGCAACGGCTACCCAGGGGCATCTGGGCTGTGAAGTGGATGTGAGTGGGTGTGCTGGGCACAGCAGGCCGACTGTTCGGTGCACAAGCAATGGTGCCTGCCGACGGACGGGTGACAGCCCAATTACCGCTCATGCGACTCTGCTTACACGCGACAACAATCCCGACGATGCGTAACCACGGGCACCCTGATGGGCAAATGGAAAAACCCTGAGAGAGATCGTTGCTCCGCGCACCGGTTGGACGCGAAAGGATCTCCGATGGGAACAAGCAACACCGCCTGCTGCCTGGGGTCGCGAAGGATCTCGATGGGACTAAGCAACAAGCCGCGGGGGACGCGGGGGATCTTCGAAAGGGACACCGAACAAACACAGCCGCGGGGCGGACGCGGCGGGGGATCTCTGATTAGGGACAGTGCCTGCAGAGGGTAGCGTGCTAGCAACAGGGACATTTTTTTTTCCCAATTCGGGGGGCCATCTGCCTCAGCCTGGATCGGAAGACGGAGAGTCCTAGAGCCTCATTGGCAGCGGGCACACTGCGCAGGCATTGGGAGATGGCGAGGAGAGCCTAGCACCTTGGCACTGAGAGCAGCAACTGAATTGCCAGCACGCCCACGCGGTACAGCTCTCCTCTGCAATCCCCCAAGCTCGAACGCGGTCTCCGCACCAGACACGTTCGGTCCAGGACCTCCAGCTTGCGTGAGCACAGGCAAAGGAGGCCAACGCCCTGCCGTGACGTCGCGCCAAGCCGTTAGGCGCGTGGGAGCTTTTGCCAGCACCTTGGCACGGAGCCGGGATATCCTGTTAAGTGCTCCCCCACACGAGACTTGCGGTTAAGCAGACACCAACGCGCCCACCCCTAACGGCTTGGAGCGGTCGTCACGGCCTAAGCGGTTGGCCTGGGAAGGAGAAATCAGGACGTAGCCGGTTAAGTAGCGCCAAGCCGTTGGGCGCGTTGGGGCTGCCAGCACCTTGGCACGAGGGGGAATCCTGTTAAGGCCCCACGCCCGACGGACCGCGGGGGATTTAAGCAGCCCCCAACGCGTGCCCATAACGGCTTGTGAGCGAAGTTGCCTTCGGGCAGGGAGTCCGGCCACCGCCACCGGGACGTCGCGGCAAGCTGAGAGGAGTGCGCGTCTGCTGCCAGCACCTTGGTACGAGCGCGGCTTGTTATTTGGCCCCACGCCCACGACTCGCGGATACACCTTGTAGCCCCAACGCGCCCAACGGCTTGGAGTCGGGTCCCGGGGACGGTGGCCAGAAGCGTGGACGTTCGCGCCAAGCCGTTGTGGCGCGTTGGGGCTGCCTATTGGTTGGCACGAGCGCTGGCACAATCAGGAGTGCGTGCTGCGGTCTTGCAGCCGCTGGGAATAATTAGCAGCCCCAACGCGCCCAACGGCTTGGAGCGGGTCACAGGGACGGGTGCCGGAATCGTGACGTCGCGCCAAGCCGTGGGGCGCGTTGGGGACTGCCTATTGGTTGGACACGAGCGCTGGCAAATCAGAGTGCCGTGTACGCGCCCGCAGACTGCGGATAAAGCAGCCCCCAACGCGCCCAACTGGTCTTGGAGCGGGTCACAGGGGACGGTGGCCGGAAATCATTGCGTCGCGCCAAGCCGTTGGGCGCCGTTGGGGCTGCCTATTGGTTGGCACCGAGCGCTGGCAAATCAGAGTGCGTGCGCGCCCGCAGCCGCGGATAAGCAGCCCCAACGCGCCCAACGGCTTGGAGGGTGTCACAGGGACGGTGGCCGGAATCGGGTCGTCGCCGGCCGGAAAAAACGGTGTCATCGATGGCGGCGTTTAACTTCGGGCCGTGAGGACCCCCACGTTAGTACGTGCATAGTAGCAGCCCACAAATCCCCACGCGGGCAGGCCTATGGGCGGTGGGGGGGGCCCAGCCTGCGCGCCCCATGGCCAGCCAGGGGGCACCCCCCTAAAGAGCTTATAAGTGTTATTGCAGCTCTGGCAGGGGTAGACACTACTAGGTCCCAGCTGTCACCCCCCCTCTAAAAAATTCATTTACTTGGTATTTTGAGCTGAAATTTTGCACATATGTTGGCAAAAATCCAATCCAACTTTATAAAAAAAATTTTTTCCCAGATTTTTTCGATTGGTCGGGAAGTATTTTCTTTTATTTTCCTACCATTAAAACATCAAGGAAATACGCAAAAAATAGGAACCGGCCCGGAATGACCCCAAATTCGGCTGGCTGCCTCACAAAAATATGGCTGATTTTACTGGATTGGTTTCATGTGGAAAAGCACGACGTTTTCTTGGCGGGCTGCGAGAAAACCGGCAGCGCGCATGCGCGGCCTGCGACGTCGGGCTGGCCCCAGCAGCGCCTTGCCTCTCCCGCGCGGGGGGCAGGCAAGAGCGCAGGGGCCCCGGGCCCGAAGGCAGCCCCCCCGCGGGCAAGACAGCAAGCCAGCGGGGGCTGTCCGCGCTGCCGATTTTTCCCACTGGCTGGCATCGTTGGCGCTGCCCCGGGGCCGAAGGCAGCCCCCCCCAGCGGGCACGACAGCAAGCCAGGCGGGGGGCTGTCCTCGCTGCCGATTTTTCCCACTGCTGGCATCGCTGCCGCTGCCCCGGGCCCGAAGGGCAGCCCCCCACGCGGGCACGACAGCAAGCCAGCGTGGGGCTGTCCGCGCTGCCGATTTTTTCCACTGCTGGCATCGCTGCCGCTGGCCCGGGCCCGAAGGGGCAGCCCCCCCCGCGGGCACGACAGCCAGCCAGCGGGGGCTGTTACGCGCTGCCGATTTTTTCCCACTGCTGGCATCGCTGCCTGCTGCCCAGGCCCGAAGGCAGCCCCCCCGCGGGGAACGCACAGCAAAGCAGGGAGGGCTGTCGCCGCTGCCGATTTTTCCCACTGCTGGCAATCGCTTGCCGCATGCCCCGGGCCCGAAGGCAGCCCCCCCGCGGGCACGACAGCAAGCCAGGGGCGGCTGTCCGCGCTGCCGATGTTTCCCACTGCTGGCCATCTCGCTGCCTCTGAGTGTGCGTAGCCCCTCTCACGCGCGGGGTGGCAGGCAATGAGCGGAGTGGGGCAAGGCCCGAAGGCAGCCCCCCCGCGGGTAAGATAGCCAGCAAGCAGGGGCTGATTCCCCGCGTCAGCCCCCGTTGCGCATGCGCGGCATGGAAATCATTGCCGCGCGCGCGCGCGCGCGCCCAATCGCCCAAGAGCCCAAGGGCCCCCAAGGGCCCCAGGCCCTCAGGCCCCAGCGCCCCGGGCCAAGCGCAGGAACGCGGGCCGCTGGGGCTTGCGGGTGCGGCGCTCAGATCGCGCGCGCGCGCGTGTGATTTTTATAGGGCGGTGGTCGGAATCGGGTCGTCGCTGAGCCGGAAAAACGGGTCATCGGATGGCGGACGTTACTTCTGGGCCGTGAGGCCCCCCAAGTGTGTAGCAGCAGCTCGCACAATCCCCCGCGGCAGGCCTATGGGCGCCAGCCAGCGCGCCCCATGGCACAGTCGGGGGGCACCCCCCTAAAGAGCTATAAGTGTTATTGCAAGCTCTGGCATGGGGACAGTCACTACTTGAGTCCCAGCTGTCACCCCACCCCCTCTAAAAAATTCATTTCTTTTGGTATTTTGAGCTGAAATTTGGCACATAGGTTGGCAAAAATCCAATCCACCTTTATAAATTTTCCCAGATTTTTTCGTGGTCGGGAAGTTTTTTTTTTTATTTTCCTACCATTAAACATCAAGGAAATACGCTAAAAATAGGAAACCGGCCCGGACTGACCCCAAATTCGGCTGGCAGCCTCACAAAAATATGGCTGATTTTTACTGGATTGGTTTCACGTGGAAAGCACGACGTTTTTCTTGGCGGGCATGCGGGAAAACCGGCATGCGCGCATGCCGCGGCCACCGGAGGAGCCCCGGGAAAACTCTTGCTTTCACGGTTCTTGGCCTCCCCTCACCACCCATCGGCCGGCCTCTAATCCCCCCCATCAGCAGTTGTGGCCGATCGGGCAGTGATTTGAAACGACGCCACCCGGGTAATCGCACCCGGCCGACGCGGGGAGGAAGAGATCTCTTCTTCCAAGACTAGGCGAACTACACATCGGGAGTTATGTTGATAGGGCAGAGAATTGAATGACTCGTTGCGGGCAGCCAGCTGATAGGGCCTCCAGCTGCACAATTCCGCGCTGCTATTTTTCCGACGTTGCCGATTTGTCTGAACAGCCCCTCGTTCGTCCGCGCTGACGATTCCAAACACTGCCTGCTGTGTCTGAACAGACCCTGTTTCGTCAGCGCGTCCCCTTGACGAATTTTCCTGCCTGGC
>JAQIZT010000610.1:0-2500 GCA_029228515.1 Populus alba x Populus x berolinensis | reverse complement strand
GGGCACGACAGCAAGCCAGCGGGGGCTGTCCGCGCTGCCGATTTTTCCCACTGCTGGCATCGCTGCCGCTGCCCCGGGCCCGAAGGCAGCCCCCCCGCGGGCACGACAGCAAGCCAGCGGGGGCTGTCCGCGCTGCCGATTTTTCCCACTGCTGGCATCGCTGCCGCTGCCCCGGGCCCGAAGGCAGCCCCCCCGCGGGCACGACAGCAAGCCAGCGGGGGCTGTCCGCGCTGCCGATTTTTCCCACTGCTGGCATCGCTGCCGCTGCCCCGGGCCCGAAGGCAGCCCCCCCGCGGGCACGACAGCAAGCCAGCGGGGGCTGTCCGCGCTGCCGATTTTTCCCACTGCTGGCATCGCTGCCGCTGCCCCGGGCCCGAAGGCAGCCCCCCCGCGGGCACGACAGCAAGCCAGCGGGGGCTGTCCGCGCTGCCGATTTTTCCCACTGCTGGCATCGCTGCCGCTGCCCCGGGCCCGAAGGCAGCCCCCCCGCGGGCACGACAGCAAGCCAGCGGGGGCTGTCCGCGCTGCCGATTTTTCCCACTGCTGGCATCGCTGCCGCAGAGTGTGCGTAGCCTCTCCCGCGCGGGGGGCAGGCAAGAGCGCAGGGGGGCAAGGCCCGAAGGCAGCCCCCCCGCGGGTAAGATAGCCAGCCAGCAGGGGCTGTCCCCGCGTCAGCCCCCGTTGCGCAGCGCGGCATGGAAATCATTGCCGCGCGCGCGCGCGCCCAATCGCCCAAGAGCCCAAGGGCCCCCAAGGGCCCCAGGCCCTCAGGCCCCAGCGCCCCAGCGCCAAGCGCAGACGCGGGCGCGGGCGCGGGCGGCGCGCGCGCGCGTGTGATTTTTATAGGGCGGTGGTCGGAATCGGGTCGTCGCCGGCCGGAAAACGGGTCATCGATGGCGGCGTTACTTCGGGCCGTGAGGCCCCCCACGTGTGTAGCAGCAGCTCGCAAATCCCCCGCGGCAGGCCTATGGGCGCCAGCCAGCGCGCCCCATGGCCAGTCGGGGGGCACCCCCCTAAAGAGCTATAAGTGTTATTGCAGCTCTGGCAGGGGCAGACACTACTAGGTCCCAGCTGTCACCCCCCCTCTAAAAAATTCATTTCTTGGTATTTTGAGCTGAAATTTTGCACATAGGTTGGCAAAAATCCAATCCACCTTTATAAATTTTCCCAGATTTTTTCGAGGTCGGGAAGTATTTTTTTTTATTTTCCTACCATTAAAAATCAAGGAAATACGCAAAAATAGGAACCGGCCCGGAATGACCCCAAATTCGGCTGGCAGCCTCACAAAAATATGGCTGATTTTACTGGATTGATTTCACGTGGAAAGCATGACGTTTTCTTGGCGGGATGCGGGAAAACCGGCAGCGCGCATGCCGCGGCCACCGGAGGAGCCCCGGGAAAACTCTTGCTTTCACGGTCTTGGCCTCCCCTCACCACCATGGCCGGCCTCTAATCCCCCCCATCAGCAGTTGTGGCCGATAGGGCAGTGATTTGAACGACGCCGCCGGGTAATCGCACCCGGCCGACGCGGGGAGGAAGAGATCTCTTCTTCCAAGATAGCGAACAACACATCGGGAGTTATGTTGATAGGGCAGAGAATTGAATGACTCGTTGCGGGCAGCCAGCTGATAGGGCCTCCAGCTGCACAAATCCGCGCTGCCGATTTTTCCGACGTTGCCGATTTGTCTGAACAGCCCCTCGTTCGTCCGCGCTGCCGATTCCAACACTGCCTGCTGTGTCTGAACAGCCCCTGTTTCGTCAGCGCGTCCCCTTGACGAATTTTCCTGCCTGGCCTCGACAGCCCAGCGTCCAGCCCGTGTTCGTCAACAAATCTGCGCTGCCGATTTTCCCCGACGGGCCTCCAGCTGCGGATCTCCGCGCTGCCGATTTTTCCCACTGTTGGCATCGCTGCCGCTGCCTAGGCCCCCAGTCTTTTTCGTCACGCCTAGGACTATAAACAGTCCAGACTCATCGCCAGCACCGGCTGCCGATTCTGCCGACTTCTCCCATTTCGTCGGCGCTGCCGATTCCAACACTGCCCGCTGTGTCTGAACAGCCCCTGCTTCGTCAGCGCATCCCCTTGACGATTTTTCCTGCCTGGCCTGGACAGCCCAGCGTCCAGCCCATGTTCGTCAAAAAATCTGCGCTGCCGATTTTTCCCACTGTTGGCATAGCTGCCACTGCCCCAGTGTGTGTCTAGGCCCCCAGTCGTTTCCGTCAAGCCTGGGACTATAAATCGTCCGGACTCATCGCCAGCACCGGCTGCCGATTCTGCCGACTTCTCCGATTTCGTCGGCGCTGCCGATTCCAACACTGCCTGCTGTGTCTGAACAGCCCCTGTTTCGTCAGCGCGTCCCCTTGACGAATTTTCCTGCCTGGCCTCGACAGCCCAGCGTCCAGCCCGTGTTCGTCAACAAATCTGCGCTGCCGATTTTCCCCGACGGGCCTCCAGCTGCGGATCTCCGCGCTGCCGATTTTTCCCACTGTTGGCATCGCTGCC
>JAQIZT010000609.1:0-20513 GCA_029228515.1 Populus alba x Populus x berolinensis | reverse complement strand
TCGGAATGCCGCGAAACTCACCGAGTCAAAGCGTTTCGCCGTTTGCGGAAGGTGTGATGTAGAACAAGTAGCAGAAGCATACATGCTCAAGAGGGATCACCCGAAATTCAAAGGCAACTGAATTTCGGCAACCGGGGCATCGAAGTCGGAATGCCGCGAAACTCACCGAGTCAAAGCGTTTCGCCGTTTGCGGAAGAAGTGTGATGTAGAACAAGTAGCAGAAGCATACATGCTCAAGAGGGATCACCCGAAATTCAAAGGCAACTGAATTTCGGCAACCGGGCATCGAAGTCGGAATGCCGCGAAACTCACCGAGTCAAAGCGTTTCGCCGTTTGCGGAAGGAAGTGTGATGTAGAACAAGTAGCAGAAGCATACATGCTCAAGAGGATCACCCGAAATTCAAAGGCAACTGAATTTCGGCAACCGGGCATCGAAGTCGGAATGCCGCGAAACTCACCGAGTCAAAGCGTTTCGCCGTTTGCGGAAGAAGTGTGATGTAGAACAAGTAGCAGAAGCATACATGCTCAAAGGGATCACCCGAAATTCAAAGGCAACTGAATTTCGGCAACCGGGCATCGAAGTCGGAATGCCGCGAAACTCACCGAGTCAAAGCGTTTGCCCGTTTGCGGAAGGAAGTGTGCTGTAGAAACTAGTAAAGCAGAAGCATACTCATGCTCAAGGGGAATCACCCTGAAAGATTCAAAGGCAATTGAATTTCGGCAACCGGCGGTGGACATTCGAAAGTTGGAAGTGCCAGCGCTCTGAGAAAGTGACTCACCGATGTTCAAGGTCGTGTTTGGCCGTTTGCGGAAAGCGAGTGTGATGTCTAGAACAAGTAGCAGAAGCATACATGCTCAAGAGGGATCACCCGAAATTCAAAGGAAACTGAATTTCGGCAACCGGGGAATCGCGAAGTCAGAATGCCGGGAAACTCAACGAGTCAAAAGCGTTTGTGGCCCTTAGCGGAAGAGAGTCTGATGTAGAAACAGTAGCAAAAGCATACGTTGCTCAAGATTGGCTCACCCGAAATTCCAAAGGCAACTGAATTTCGGCAACCGGGGCATCGAAGTCGGAATGCATTGTGAAACTCATCGAGTTCAAAAGCGTTTCGCATATTGCAGAAGTTAGTGTGATGTTAGAACAAGTAGTCTCAGAAGCATACTATGCTCAAGAGGGTTAAACCGAAGAATTCAAAGGCAACTGAATTCTCAGCATAACCGGTGTGGCATCGAAGTAGGGTAAATGCCCGCGAAACTCACCGAGTCCCAAAGCGTTTTTTAGCGTTTTTTTTTTTTGGGGCCGGTTTTGCGGAAGGAAGTGTGATGTTTCGAACATGTAGTGCAGAAGCATACATACGGTCAAGAGGGATGCACCCGATAATTCAAAGGCAACTGAATTTTCTGGCAACCGGGGCATCGAAGTCTGGATGCCGCGAAACTCTCCGAGTCAGTAGCGTTTCGCCGTTTGCGGAAGGAATCGTGATGTAGAACAAGTAGAAGAAGCATACATGCTCAGGACGGATCACCTGAAATTTCTAGGAAATTGATTTTCGGCAACCGGGGGCACCGAAATTCGGGAATGCGAGAAAAAAGAGAGAAACTCACCGTGGTCAAAGCGTTTCGCCGTCTTGGGGAAGGAAGTGTGATTTAGAACTATAGTAGCAGAAGTATGTACATGCTCGCAAGGAGGGATCTCCCTGAATTTCAAAGGCAACTGAATTTCGGGGTCAAACGGGGCGTCGAAGTCGGAAGGCCATGAAAATCACCGAAGTCAAAAGAGACATGTTTGGCCGGTTGCGGTAAGAAGTGTGAGGTAGAAACAAGTAGAGGAAGCATAACATGCTCAAGAGGGATCACCCGAAATTTTCAAAGGCTACTGACATTTCGGCAACCGGGGCTATAAAGTTGGAATGAACTTGCGATACATCCTATCATCCCGCGTCAAAGCGTTTGGCCGTTTGCGGAAAGAAGTCTGATGCTAGATCTCAACAAGTTGAAGAAGCATACATGCTCATGAGGGAATCACCCGGAAATCAAAGGCAACTGAATTTCGGCACACCGGGGCATCGAAGTCTAGAATGCCGCGGAAAACTACAACGAGTCAAAGCGTTTTGCCCTGTTAGCGGGAAGAAAGTCTGATGTAGAACTAAGTAGGCAAAAGCATTCATGCGTAGTGAAGAGAGGATCTACCCGAAATTCAAAGGCAACTTGAATTTCGGCAACCGGGGCATCGAAGTCGGAATGCCGTGATGTAACTCACCGAGTCAAAGCGTTTCGCCTATTGCGGTGAAGATGAGTGTGATTGTTAGAAGCAGAAGTAGCCTCGAAGCATACATGCATCAAGAGGGTTACAACCGAAATTCAAAGGCATCTGAATTTCAGCATCCGGGGAATCGAAAGTCGGGGGGGGTGAATGTTAATGCGCGCTGAATCTCACCCGAGTCAAAGCGTTTGGCCGTTTGCGGAAGGAGTGTGATGTAGAACAAGTAGCAGTAAGCTTACATAGCACAAGTGGGTTAACCCGAAATTCAAAAGGAAACTTAACTTTCCGGCAGGCCGGTTGAGGTAGGTCGAGAGTGTTGGAATGCTCAGTGACGAAAACCTCAACCGAGTCAAAGCGTTTTGGCGTTTGCGGTGTAGGAAAGTGGTTGATGTAGAAACACAGTAGCTGAAAGCATACATGCTCAAGAGAGGGATCACACGAAATTCAAAGGCGAGAGTGAATTTCGGCAACCGGGTTGGCATCGTATATTATGTCGGGAATGCCGTGTAACTCTCCGAGTCAAAGTGTTTCGATGTATTGCGGAAGGGAAGTGTGGATGTGAGATACTAAGGAGCAGAAGCATACATGCTCAAGTGGGATCCACCCGAAAACTTCAAAGGCAACTGAGTTTTTTGGACCCGGGGCATCGAAGTCGGAATGCCGCGTAAGACTCACCGAGTCATAAAGCATTTTGATGTTTTAGCGGAAGGAAGTGTGATGTTAGAAAACTAGTTAGCAGAAGCATACATGCTCAAGAGGGATCACCCGAAATTCAAGGCCGACTGAATTTCGGCAACCGCGTGGCATCGAAATGTTGGAATTGCGCGAAAATTTAAACCGAGTCAAAGCGTTTTGGCAGTTATTGCGGAAGAAAGTATGATGTAGAACATGTAGTCAGAGAGTCATACATGCTCAAGGAGGATCACCCGTAATTCAAAGGCATCTAAATTTCGGGCAACCGGCTGGCACTCGAGACTTCGAAACAGTGGGAATGCTCTTTTATTAGTGAAACTCACCGAGTCAAAGCGTTTCGCCGTTTGCGGAAGAAGTCTGATGTAGAACAAGTAGCCTAGAAGCTTACAGTCGCGCTCAAGTGGGAGTGCTACACGAAGATCGCAAAAGGCAAACTGAATTTTCACGGCAACCGGGGTCATCTCGCAGTCGGAAATGTCGCGAAACACACCGAGTCAAAGCGTTTGGCCGTTTGCGGTGAAAGTCTGATGTAGAAAAAGTCAGCAGAAGACATACATGCTCAAGAGGGATCACCTCGAAATTCAAAGGCAAGTCTGAATTTCTGCAACCAGTGGCATAGAAGTCGGGAATGCGCCAGGTGAAAACTCACCCGGGTGTTTGATAGCGTTTCGCCGTTGTTGCGGAAGGTAAGTGTGATTTAGAACGAGTAGCTAGAAGCAGACATGATCAAGAGGGATCTCCCGAAATTCGCAAAGGCAACTGAAGTTTCGGCAATCGGGGCATCGATTAGTCGGAATGCCGTGAAACTCACCGACGTCAAAGCGTTTGGCTCGCTATTGCTGGAAGAAAGTGTTGATGTAGAACAAGTTAGGCAGAGAAGCATACTATGCTTTCAAGTGGGATCACCCGAAATTCAAATGCAATCTGAATTTCGGCAATCCTGGGGCATCGACAAGTCGGTAATTGCCTGTGAAAAACTCATTCGGTGTCAAAGCGTTTCGCCTTTTGCGTGGAAACAAGTGTGATTGATGTAGAAAAAGAAGCTAAAGCATTAAATGCTCAAGATGTATCACCCGAAATACAAAGGGCACTGAATTTCGGGTGCCAACCGGGGATCGAAGTCGGAATGCCGCGAAACTCTCCGAGGTCAAAGCGGTGTTTTTAACCGTGTGTGCCGGAAGGAAAGTGTGATGTAGAAAATACTAAGTGAGCAGAGAAGCGCTGATACATTGATCAAGAGGGATCACCCGAAATTCAAAGGCAACTGAATTTCGAGCAATCGGGGGCATCGATAGTCGGATATGCCGCGTAAACTCAACGAGTCAAAAGCGTTTCGCCTTTTGCGGAAGAAAGTGTGATGTAGAACAAGTAGCAGGATGACGCGCATGTGCATGCTCTAAGAGTGGATTCACCCGAAATGTTCAAAGGCAACTGAATATTCGCGGCAACCGAGGAATCGAAGTCGGGAGATGCCGCGAAAAACTTCACCGAGTCATAAGGGTTTCGCCTGTTTGTGGGAAGAAAGTTTTGTGATTGTATAGGGAAGTGAGTAGCTGATGCATACATGCTCAAGAGGGGTGCGCGCCCACCCAAATTTCAAAGGCAATCTGAATTTCGGCAACTCGGGCATCGAGAAGTCGAAATGCCTCGAAAACTCACCGAGGTCAAGACGTCGCAGATGTTTCGCTTCTGTTGCGGAAGAGAATTGTGATGTCGAACAAGTAGCAGAGTAGCACTTACATTTCATGAGGGATCCCCCGAAATTCAAAGGCAACTGAATTTCGGCAACCGTGGGCAGATCGATGTTCGGGTTAAATGACCGTGGAAAACTCACCGAGTCAAAGCGTTTCGCCGTTTGCGGGACGGAATTGTGATGATTAGAACAAGTAGGCAGAAGCATACATGCCTCTACAAGAGGGTGATCACCCGAAATTCAAAGGCAACTGAATTTCGGCAACCTCGGGGCACCGAATTCGGAATGCCGAGAATCTCACCGGGTCAAAGCGTTTCGCCGTTTGCGGAAGGAAGTGTGATGTAGAACAATTAGCAGAAGCATACATGCTCAAGAGGGATCTCCCGAAATTCCAAGGCAAAGGAATTGTTCGGCAACCGGAGGCATCGACGTCGGATATGCCGTTGAAACTCACCGAGTCAAAGCGTATGGCCGTCTTGCGGAAGACAGTGTGGTATGTAGAACAAGTAGCAGAAGCATACTATGCTTCAAGTGGGATCACCCGGTAAAATGTCAAAGGCAATCTGAAATTTCGGCAATAGGGGCATCAGATTGTCGGAATGACGTGTGGAAACTCATCGAGTCAAAGCGTTTCGCCTTTTGCGGAAGACAAGTGTAGTGATGTAGAGAAAGAAGAAGCAAAAAGCATAAATGGCTTTCAAGAGTATCACCCGAAAATACAAAGGCACCTGAATTTCGGCAACCGGTGGCATCGTAAGTCGGTAGATGCCGCGAATATCACCGAGTCAAAGTGTTTGGGCCGTTTGCAGAAGACAAGAAGAAGTCTGATGTAGAACAAGTAGCATGACGACATACATGCTCAAAAGGGATTCACCCGAAATTAAAAGGCATCTGAATTTCGGCAACTCGGGGCATCGAAGTCGGAATTGCCTGCGAAAACTCAACGAGTCAAAGCGTTTTCCTGTTTGCGGAAGGAGTGTTGTGATGGTAAGAAACATTAGCAGAAGCATAAATGCTAAAGAGGGTATCACTTCCGAAATTCAAAGGCAACCTGAATTTCGGCATCCGGTGGCATCGAAGTCGGAAAAGCGCGTAAACTTCACCGAATCAAAGCGTTTTCACCTGTTTGCGGAATGGATAGTGGTGATGTTGAACTAAGTAAGCAGATGCATACGACCATGCTCAGATGAGGGATCACCCGAAATTCAAAGAGCAACCTGAATTTCGGGTATACTCCGGTGCATTCGGAAGTTCGGGAATGCCGTGTGAATGACTCACCGAGTCAAAAAGCGTATTGGCCGTTTGCCGGAAGAAGTCTTGATGCTTAGAACAGAGTGTAGCTCCAAAAGCCATACAATGCTCAAGTGGGATCAACTATCGGCGAAACATTGGCTAAAAGGTCAAGACTGAATTGTCTCGGCGCAACCGCGGCTCGGCATCGAAAGTAGTGATGTCAATTGCCGGGAAACTCACCGAGTCCCAAAGCGTTTTGGCCATTATGCGGGAAGAAAGTCTGATGTTGAACAAGTAGCAGAAGACTATACATTTGCTGTCTCCATGAGGGATCACCCGAAATTCAAAGGCAACTTATATTTCGGCAACAGGGCATCGAAGTCGGCAATGTACGAGAACCTCATCGACTCAAAGCGTTTCGCCGTTTGCGGAAGATAGTGTGATTGTAGAACAAGTAGCAGACAGCATAACATGCTCTAAGAGGGATCACCCGAAATTCAAAGGCAACTGAATTTCGGCAACCGGGCATCGAAGTCGGAATGCCGCGAAACTCACCGAGTCAAAGCGTTTCGCCGTTTGCGGAAGAAAGTCTGATGTAGAACAAGTAGCAGAAGCATACATGCTCAAGAGGGATCACCCGAAATTCAAAGGCAACTGAATTTCGGCAACCGGGCATCGAAGTCGGAATGCCGCGAAACTCACCGAGTCAAAGCGTTTCGCCGTTTGCGGAAGAAAGTCTGATGTAGAACAAGTAGCAGAAGCATACATGCTCAAGAGGGATCACCCGAAATTCAAAGGCAACTGAATTTCGGCAACCGGGGCATCGAAGTCGGAATGCCGCGAAACTCACCGAGTCAAAGCGTTTCGCCGTTTGCGGAAGAAGTGTGATGTAGAACAAGTAGCAGAAGCATACATGCTCAAGAGGGATCACCCGAAATTCAAAGGCAACTGAATTTCGGCAACCGGGGCATCGAAGTCGGAATGCCGCGAAACTCACCGAGTCAAAGCGTTTCGCCGTTTGCGGAAGAAAGTCTGATGTAGAACAAGTAGCAGAAGCATACATGCTCAAGAGGGATCACCCGAAATTCAAAGGCAACTGAATTTCGGCAACCGGGGCATCGAAGTCGGAATGCCGCGAAACTCACCGAGTCAAAGCGTTTCGCCGTTTGCGGAAGAAGTCTGATGTAGAACAAGTAGCAGAAGCATACATGCTCAAGAGGGATCACCCGAAATTCAAAGGCAACTGAATTTCGGCAACCGGGGCATCGAAGTCGGAATGCCGCGAAACTCACCGAGTCAAAGCGTTTCGCCGTTTGCGGAAGAAAGTCTGATGTAGAACAAGTAGCAGAAGCATACATGCTCAAGAGGGATCACCCGAAATTCAAAGGCAACTGAATTTCGGCAACCGGGGCATCGAAGTCGGAATGCCGCGAAACTCACCGAGTCAAAGCGTTTCGCCGTTTGCGGAAGAAAGTCTGATGTAGAACAAGTAGCAGAAGCATACATGCTCAAGAGGGATCACCCGAAATTCAAAGGCAACTGAATTTCGGCAACCGGGGCATCGAAGTCGGAATGCCGCGAAACTCACCGAGTCAAAGCGTTTCGCCGTTTGCGGAAGAAAGTCTGATGTAGAACAAGTAGCAGAAGCATACATGCTCAAGAGGGATCACCCGAAATTCAAAGGCAACTGAATTTCGGCAACCGGGGCATCGAAGTCGGAATGCCGCGAAACTCACCGAGTCAAAGCGTTTCGCCGTTTGCGGAAGAAGTCTGATGTAGAACAAGTAGCAGAAGCATACATGCTCAAGAGGGATCACCCGAAATTCAAAGGCAACTGAATTTCGGCAACCGGGGCATCGAAGTCGGAATGCCGCGAAACTCACCGAGTCAAAGCGTTTCGCCGTTTGCGGAAGAAAGTCTGATGTAGAACAAGTAGCAGAAGCATACATGCTCAAGAGGGATCACCCGAAATTCAAAGGCAACTGAATTTCGGCAACCGGGGCATCGAAGTCGGAATGCCGCGAAACTCACCGAGTCAAAGCGTTTCGCCGTTTGCGGAAGAAAGTCTGATGTAGAACAAGTAGCAGAAGCATACATGCTCAAGAGGGATCACCCGAAATTCAAAGGCAACTGAATTTCGGCAACCGGGCATCGAAGTCGGAATGCCGCGAAACTCACCGAGTCAAAGCGTTTCGCCGTTTGCGGAAGAAAGTCTGATGTAGAACAAGTAGCAGAAGCATACATGCTCAAGAGGGATCACCCGAAATTCAAAGGCAACTGAATTTCGGCAACCGGGGCATCGAAGTCGGAATGCCGCGAAACTCACCGAGTCAAAGCGTTTCGCCGTTTGCGGAAGAAAGTCTGATGTAGAACAAGTAGCAGAAGCATACATGCTCAAGAGGGATCACCCGAAATTCAAAGGCAACTGAATTTCGGCAACCGGGGCATCGAAGTCGGAATGCCGCGAAACTCACCGAGTCAAAGCGTTTCGCCGTTTGCGGAAGAAAGTCTGATGTAGAACAAGTAGCAGAAGCATACATGCTCAAGAGGGATCACCCGAAATTCAAAGGCAACTGAATTTCGGCAACCGGGGCATCGAAGTCGGAATGCCGCGAAACTCACCGAGTCAAAGCGTTTCGCCGTTTGCGGAAGGAAGTCTGATGTAGAACAAGTAGCAGAAGCATACATGCTCAAGAGGGATCACCCGAAATTCAAAGGCAACTGAATTTCGGCAACCGGGGCATCGAAGTCGGAATGCCGCGAAACTCACCGAGTCAAAGCGTTTCGCCGTTTGCGGAAGAAAGTCTGATGTAGAACAAGTAGCAGAAGCATACATGCTCAAGAGGGATCACCCGAAATTCAAAGGCAACTGAATTTCGGCAACCGGGGCATCGAAGTCGGAATGCCGCGAAACTCACCGAGTCAAAGCGTTTCGCCGTTTGCGGAAGAAGTCTGATGTAGAACAAGTAGCAGAAGCATACATGCTCAAGAGGGATCACCCGAAATTCAAAGGCAACTGAATTTCGGCAACCGGGGCATCGAAGTCGGAATGCCGCGAAACTCACCGAGTCAAAGCGTTTCGCCGTTTGCGGAAGGAAGTCTGATGTAGAACAAGTAGCAGAAGCATACATGCTCAAGAGGGATCACCCGAAATTCAAAGGCAACTGAATTTCGGCAACCGGGGCATCGAAGTCGGAATGCCGCGAAACTCACCGAGTCAAAGCGTTTCGCCGTTTGCGGAAGGAAGTCTGATGTAGAACAAGTAGCAGAAGCATACATGCTCAAGAGGGATCACCCGAAATTCAAAGGCAACTGAATTTCGGCAACCGGGCATCGAAGTCGGAATGCCGCGAAACTCACCGAGTCAAAGCGTTTCGCCGTTTGCGGAAGAAGTCTGATGTAGAACAAGTAGCAGAAGCATACATGCTCAAGAGGGATCACCCGAAATTCAAAGGCAACTGAATTTCGGCAACCGGGCATCGAAGTCGGAATGCCGCGAAACTCACCGAGTCAAAGCGTTTCGCCGTTTGCGGAAGGAAGTCTGATGTAGAACAAGTAGCAGAAGCATACATGCTCAAGAGGGATCACCCGAAATTCAAAGGCAACTGAATTTCGGCAACCGGGGCATCGAAGTCGGAATGCCGCGAAACTCACCGAGTCAAAGCGTTTCGCCGTTTGCGGAAGAAGTCTGATGTAGAACAAGTAGCAGAAGCATACATGCTCAAGAGGGATCACCCGAAATTCAAAGGCAACTGAATTTCGGCAACCGGGGCATCGAAGTCGGAATGCCGCGAAACTCACCGAGTCAAAGCGTTTCGCGTTTGCGGAAGAAAGTCTGATGTAGAACAAGTAGCAGAAGCATACATGCTCAAGAGGGATCACCCGAAATTCAAAGGCAACTGAATTTCGGCAACCGGGGCATCGAAGTCGGAATGCCGCGAAACTCACCGAGTCAAAGCGTTTCGCCGTTTGCGGAAGAAAGTCTGATGTAGAACAAGTAGCAGAAGCATACATGCTCAGAGGGATCACCCGAAATTCAAAGGCAACTGAATTTCGGCAACCGGGGCATCGAAGTCGGAATGCCGCGAAACTCACCGAGTCAAAGCGTTTCGCCGTTTGCGGAAGAAAGTTGATGTAGAACAAGTAGCAGAAGCATACATGCTCAAGAGGGATCACCCGAAATTCAAAGGCAACTGAATTTCGGCAACCGGGGCATCGAAGTCGGAATGCCGCGAAACTCACCGAGTCAAAGCGTTTCGCTGTTTGCGGAAGGAAGTCTGATGTAGAACAAGTAGCAGAAGCATACATGCTCAAGAGGGATCACCCGAAATTCAAAGGCAACTGAATTTCGGCAACCGGGGCATCGAAGTCGGAATGCCGCGAAACTCACCGAGTCAAAGCGTTTCGCCGTTTGCGGAAGAAGTCTGATGTAGAACAAGTAGCAGAAGCATACATGCTCAAGAGGGATCACCCGAAATTCAAAGGCAACTGAATTTCGGCAACCGGGGCATCGAAGTCGGAATGCCGCGAAACTCACCGAGTCAAAGCGTTTCGCCGTTTGCGGAAGAAGTCTGATGTAGAACAAGTAGCAGAAGCATACATGCTCAAGAGGGATCACCCGAAATTCAAAGGCAACTGAATTTCGGCAACCGGGGCATCGAAGTCGGAATGCCGCGAAACTCACCGAGTCAAAGCGTTTCGCCGTTTGCGGAAGAAGTCTGATGTAGAACAAGTAGCAGAAGCATACATGCTCAAGAGGGATCACCCGAAATTCAAAGGCAACTGAATTTCGGCAACCGGGGCATCGAAGTCGGAATGCCGCGAAACTCACCGAGTCAAAGCGTTTCGCCGTTTGCGGAAGAAGTCTGATGTAGAACAAGTAGCAGAAGCATACATGCTCAAGAGGGATCACCCGAAATTCAAAGGCAACTGAATTTCGGCAACCGGGGCATCGAAGTCGGAATGCCGCGAAACTCACCGAGTCAAAGCGTTTCGCCGTTTGCGGAAGAAAGTCTGATGTAGAACAAGTAGCAGAAGCATACATGCTCAAGAGGGATCACCCGAAATTCAAAGGCAACTGAATTTCGGCAACCGGGGCATCGAAGTCGGAATGCCGCGAAACTCACCGAGTCAAAGCGTTTCGCCGTTTGCGGAAGAAGTCTGATGTAGAACAAGTAGCAGAAGCATACATGCTCAAGAGGGATCACCCGAAATTCAAAGGCAACTGAATTTCGGCAACCGGGGCATCGAAGTCGGAATGCCGCGAAACTCACCGAGTCAAAGCGTTTCGCCGTTTGCGGAAGAAGTCTGATGTAGAACAAGTAGCAGAAGCATACATGCTCAAGAGGGATCACCCGAAATTCAAAGGCAACTGAATTTCGGCAACCGGGGCATCGAAGTCGGAATGCCGCGAAACTCACCGAGTCAAAGCGTTTCGCCGTTTGCGGAAGAAAGTCTGATGTAGAACAAGTAGCAGAAGCATACATGCTCAAGAGGGATCACCCGAAATTCAAAGGCAACTGAATTTCGGCAAACGGGGCATCGAAGTCGGAATGCCGCGAAACTCACCGAGTCAAAGCGTTTCGCCGTTTGCGGAAGAAGTCTGATGTAGAACAAGTAGCAGAAGCATACATGCTCAAGAGGGATCACCCGAAATTCAAAGGCAACTGAATTTCGGCAACCGGGGCATCGAAGTCGGAATGCCGCGAAACTCACCGAGTCAAAGCGTTTCGCCGTTTGCGGAAGAAGTCTGATGTAGAACAAGTAGCAGAAGCATACATGCTCAAGAGGGATCACCCGAAATTCAAAGGCAACTGAATTTCGGCAACCGGGGCATCGAAGTCGGAATGCCGCGAAACTCACCGAGTCAAAGCGTTTCGCCGTTTGCGGAAGAAGTCTGATGTAGAACAAGTAGCAGAAGCATACATGCTCAAGAGGGATCACCCGAAATTCAAAGGCAACTGAATTTCGGCAACCGGGGCATCGAAGTCGGAATGCCGCGAAACTCACCGAGTCAAAGCGTTTCGCCGTTTGCGGAAGAAGTTGATGTAGAACAAGTAGCAGAAGCATACATGCTCAAGAGGGATCACCCGAAATTCAAAGGCAACTGAATTTCGGCAACCGGGGCATCGAAGTCGGAATGCCGCGAAACTCACCGAGTCAAAGCGTTTCGCCGTTTGCGGAAGAAGTCTGATGTAGAACAAGTAGCAGAAGCATACATGCTCAAGAGGGATCACCCGAAATTCAAAGGCAACTGAATTTCGGCAACGGGGCATCGAAGTCGGAATGCCGCGAAACTCACCGAGTCAAAGCGTTTCCCGTTTGCGGAAGAAAGTCTGATGTAGAACAAGTAGCAGAAGCATACATGCTCAAGAGGGATCACCCGAAATTCAAAGGCAACTGAATTTCGGCAACCGGGGCATCGAAGTCGGAATGCCGCGAAACTCACCGAGTCAAAGCGTTTCGCCGTTTGCGGAAAGAAGTCTGATGTAGAACAAGTAGCAGAAGCATACATGCTCAAGAGGGATCACCCGAAATTCAAAGGCAACTGAATTTCGGCAACCGGGGCATCGAAGTCGGAATGCCGCGAAACTCACCGAGTCAAAGCGTTTCGCCGTTTGCGGAAGAAGTCTGATGTAGAACAAGTAGCAGAAGCATACATGCTCAAGAGGGATCACCCGAAATTCAAAGGCAACTGAATTTCGGCAACCGGGGCATCGAAGTCGGAATGCCGCGAAACTCACCGAGTCAAAGCGTTTCGCCGTTTGCGGAAGAAGTCTGATGTAGAACAAGTAGCAGAAGCATACATGCTCAAGAGGGATCACCCGAAATTCAAAGGCAACTGAATTTCGGCAACCGGGGCATCGAAGTCGGAATGCCGCGAAACTCACCGAGTCAAAGCGTTTCGCCGTTTGCGGAAGAAGTCTGATGTAGAACAAGTAGCAGAAGCATACATGCTCAAGAGGGATCACCCGAAATTCAAAGGCAACTGAATTTCGGCAACCGGGGCATCGAAGTCGGAATGCCGCGAAACTCACCGAGTCAAAGCGTTTCGCCGTTTGCGGAAGAAGTCTGATGTAGAACAAGTAGCAGAAGCATACATGCTCAAGAGGGATCACCCGAAATTCAAAGGCAACTGAATTTCGGCAACCGGGGCATCGAAGTCGGAATGCCGCGAAACTCACCGAGTCAAAGCGTTTCGCCGTTTGCGGAAGAAGTCTGATGTAGAACAAGTAGCAGAAGCATACATGCTCAAGAGGGATCACCCGAAATTCAAAGGCAACTGAATTTCGGCAACGGGGCATCGAAGTCGGAATGCCGCGAAACTCACCGAGTCAAAGCGTTTCGCCGTTTGCGGAAGAAGTCTGATGTAGAACAAGTAGCAGAAGCATACATGCTCAAGAGGGATCACCCGAAATTCAAAGGCAACTGAATTTCGGCAACCGGGGCATCGAAGTCGGAATGCCGCGAAACTCACCGAGTCAAAGCGTTTCGCCGTTTGCGGAAGAAGTCTGATGTAGAACAAGTAGCAGAAGCATACATGCTCAAGAGGGATCACCCGAAATTCAAAGGCAACTGAATTTCGGCAACCGGGGCATCGAAGTCGGAATGCCGCGAAACTCACCGAGTCAAAGCGTTTCGCCGTTTGCGGAAGAAGTCTGATGTAGAACAAGTAGCAGAAGCATACATGCTCAAGAGGGATCACCCGAAATTCAAAGGCAACTGAATTTCGGCAACCGGGGCATCGAAGTCGGAATGCCGCGAAACTCACCGAGTCAAAGCGTTTCGCCGTTTGCGGAAGAAAGTTGATGTAGAACAAGTAGCAGAAGCATACATGCTCAAGAGGGATCACCCGAAATTCAAAGGCAACTGAATTTCGGCAACCGGGGCATCGAAGTCGGAATGCCGCGAAACTCACCGAGTCAAAGCGTTTCGCCGTTTGCGGAAGAAGTCTGATGTAGAACAAGTAGCAGAAGCATACATGCTCAAGAGGGATCACCCGAAATTCAAAGGCAACTGAATTTCGGCAACCGGGGCATCGAAGTCGGAATGCCGCGAAACTCACCGAGTCAAAGCGTTTCGCCGTTTGCGGAAGAAGTCTGATGTAGAACAAGTAGCAGAAGCATACATGCTCAAGAGGGATCACCCGAAATTCAAAGGCAACTGAATTTCGGCAACCGGGGCATCGAAGTCGGAATGCCGCGAAACTCACCGAGTCAAAGCGTTTCGCCGTTTGCGGAAGAAGTCTGATGTAGAACAAGTAGCAGAAGCATACATGCTCAAGAGGGATCACCCGAAATTCAAAGGCAACTGAATTTCGGCAAACGGGGCATCGAAGTCGGAATGCCGCGAAACTCACCGAGTCAAAGCGTTTCGCCGTTTGCGGAAGAAGTCTGATGTAGAACAAGTAGCAGAAGCATACATGCTCAAGAGGGATCACCCGAAATTCAAAGGCAACTGAATTTCGGCAACCGGGGCATCGAAGTCGGAATGCCGCGAAACTCACCGAGTCAAAGCGTTTCGCCGTTTGCGGAAGAAGTCTGATGTAGAACAAGTAGCAGAAGCATACATGCTCAAGAGGGATCACCCGAAATTCAAAGGCAACTGAATTTCGGCAACGGGGCATCGAAGTCGGAATGCCGCGAAACTCACCGAGTCAAAGCGTTTCGCCGTTTGCGGAAGAAGTCTGATGTAGAACAAGTAGCAGAAGCATACATGCTCAAGAGGGATCACCCGAAATTCAAAGGCAACTGAATTTCGGCAACCGGGGCATCGAAGTCGGAATGCCGCGAAACTCACCGAGTCAAAGCGTTTCGCCGTTTGCGGAAGAAGTCTGATGTAGAACAAGTAGCAGAAGCATACATGCTCAAGAGGGATCACCCGAAATTCAAAGGCAACTGAATTTCGGCAACGGGGCATCGAAGTCGGAATGCCGCGAAACTCACCGAGTCAAAGCGTTTCGCCGTTTGCGGAAGAAGTCTGATGTAGAACAAGTAGCAGAAGCATACATGCTCAAGAGGGATCACCCGAAATTCAAAGGCAACTGAATTTCGGCAACGGGGCATCGAAGTCGGAATGCCGCGAAACTCACCGAGTCAAAGCGTTTCGCCGTTTGCGGAAGAAGTCTGATGTAGAACAAGTAGCAGAAGCATACATGCTCAAGAGGGATCACCCGAAATTCAAAGGCAACTGAATTTCGGCAACCGGGGCATCGAAGTCGGAATGCCGCGAAACTCACCGAGTCAAAGCGTTTCGCCGTTTGCGGAAGAAGTCTGATGTAGAACAAGTAGCAGAAGCATACATGCTCAAGAGGGATCACCCGAAATTCAAAGGCAACTGAATTTCGGCAACCGGGGCATCGAAGTCGGAATGCCGCGAAACTCACCGAGTCAAAGCGTTTCGCCGTTTGCGGAAGAAGTCTGATGTAGAACAAGTAGCAGAAGCATACATGCTCAAGAGGGATCACCCGAAATTCAAAGGCAACTGAATTTCGGCAACCGGGGCATCGAAGTCGGAATGCCGCGAAACTCACCGAGTCAAAGCGTTTCGCGTTTGCGGAAGAAGTCTGATGTAGAACAAGTAGCAGAAGCATACATGCTCAAGAGGGATCACCCGAAATTCAAAGGCAACTGAATTTCGGCAACCGGGGCATCGAAGTCGGAATGCCGCGAAACTCACCGAGTCAAAGCGTTTCGCCGTTTGCGGAAGAAGTCTGATGTAGAACAAGTAGCAGAAGCATACATGCTCAAGAGGGATCACCCGAAATTCAAAGGCAACTGAATTTCGGCAAACGGGGCATCGAAGTCGGAATGCCGCGAAACTCACCGAGTCAAAGCGTTTCGCCGTTTGCGGAAGAAGTCTGATGTAGAACAAGTAGCAGAAGCATACATGCTCAAGAGGGATCACCCGAAATTCAAAGGCAACTGAATTTCGGCAACCGGGGCATCGAAGTCGGAATGCCGCGAAACTCACCGAGTCAAAGCGTTTCGCCGTTTGCGGAAGAAGTCTGATGTAGAACAAGTAGCAGAAGCATACATGCTCAAGAGGGATCACCCGAAATTCAAAGGCAACTGAATTTCGGCAACCGGGGCATCGAAGTCGGAATGCCGCGAAACTCACCGAGTCAAAGCGTTTCGCCGTTTGCGGAAGAAGTCTGATGTAGAACAAGTAGCAGAAGCATACATGCTCAAGAGGGATCACCCGAAATTCAAAGGCAACTGAATTTCGGCAACCGGGGCATCGAAGTCGGAATGCCGCGAAACTCACCGAGTCAAAGCGTTTCGCCGTTTGCGGAAGAAGTCTGATGTAGAACAAGTAGCAGAAGCATACATGCTCAAGAGGGATCACCCGAAATTCAAAGGCAACTGAATTTCGGCAACCGGGGCATCGAAGTCGGAATGCCGCGAAACTCACCGAGTCAAAGCGTTTCCGTTTGCGGAAGAAGTCTGATAAGAGTCTGATGTAGAAAAGTAGCAGAAGCATACATGCTCAAGAGGGATCACCCGAAATTCAAAGGCAACTGAATTTCGGCAACCGGGCATCGAAGTCGGAATGCCGCGAAACTCACCGAGTCAAAGCGTTTCGCCGTTTGCGGAAGAAGTCTGATGTAGAACAAGTAGCAGAAGCATACATGCTCAAGAGGGATCACCCGAAATTCAAAGGCAACTGAATTTCGGCAACGGGGCATCGAAGTCGGAATGCCGCGAAACTCACCGAGTCAAAGCGTTTCGCCGTTTGCGGAAAGAAGTCTGATGTAGAACAAGTAGCAGAAGCATACATGCTCAAGAGGGATCACCCGAAATTCAAAGGCAACTGAATTTCGGCAACCGGGGCATCGAAGTCGGAATGCCGCGAAACTCACCGAGTCAAAGCGTTTCGCCGTTTGCGGAAGAAGTCTGATGTAGAACAAGTAGCAGAAGCATACATGCTCAAGAGGGATCACCCGAAATTCAAAGGCAACTGAATTTCGGCAACCGGGGCATCGAAGTCGGAATGCCGCGAAACTCACCGAGTCAAAGCGTTTCGCCGTTTGCGGAAGAAGTCTGATGTAGAACAAGTAGCAGAAGCATACATGCTCAAGAGGGATCACCCGAAATTCAAAGGCAACTGAATTTCGGCAACCGGGGCATCGAAGTCGGAATGCCGCGAAACTCACCGAGTCAAAGCGTTTCGCCGTTTGCGGAAGAAGTCTGATGTAGAACAAGTAGCAGAAGCATACATGCTCAAGAGGGATCACCCGAAATTCAAAGGCAACTGAATTTCGGCAACCGGGGCATCGAAGTCGGAATGCCGCGAAACTCACCGAGTCAAAGCGTTTCGCCGTTTGCGGAAGAAGTCTGATGTAGAACAAGTAGCAGAAGCATACATGCTCAAGAGGGATCACCCGAAATTCAAAGGCAACTGAATTTCGGCAACCGGGGCATCGAAGTCGGAATGCCGCGAAACTCACCGAGTCAAAGCGTTTCGCCGTTTGCGGAAGAAGTCTGATGTAGAACAAGTAGCAGAAGCATACATGCTCAAGAGGGATCACCCGAAATTCAAAGGCAACTGAATTTCGGCAAACGGGGCATCGAAGTCGGAATGCCGCGAAACTCACCGAGTCAAAGCGTTTCGCCGTTTGCGGAAGAAGTCTGATGTAGAACAAGTAGCAGAAGCATACATGCTCAAGAGGGATCACCCGAAATTCAAAGGCAACTGAATTTCGGCAACCGGGGCATCGAAGTCGGAATGCCGCGAAACTCACCGAGTCAAAGCGTTTCCGTTTGCGGAAGAAGTCTGATGTAGAACAAGTAGCAGAAGCATACATGCTCAAGAGGGATCACCCGAAATTCAAAGGCAACTGAATTTCGGCAACCGGGGCATCGAAGTCGGAATGCCGCGAAACTCACCGAGTCAAAGCGTTTCGCCGTTTGCGGAAGAAGTCTGATGTAGAACAAGTAGCAGAAGCATACATGCTCAAGAGGGATCACCCGAAATTCAAAGGCAACTGAATTTCGGCAACCGGGATCGAAGTCGGAATGCCGCGAAACTCACCGAGTCAAAGCGTTTCGCCGTTTGCGGAAGGAAGTCTGATGTAGAACAAGTAGCAGAAGCATACATGCTCAAGAGGGATCACCCGAAATTCAAAGGCAACTGAATTTCGGCAACCGGGGCATCGAAGTCGGAATGCCGCGAAACTCACCGAGTCAAAGCGTTTCGCCGTTTGCGGAAGAAGAAGTCTGATGTAGAACAAGTAGCAGAAGCATACATGCTCAAGAGGGATCACCCGAAATTCAAAGGCAACTGAATTTCGGCAACCGGGGCATCGAAGTCGGAATGCCGCGAAACTCACCGAGTCAAAGCGTTTCGCCGTTTGCGGAAGAAGTCTGATGTAGAACAAGTAGCAGAAGCATACATGCTCAAGAGGGATCACCCGAAATTCAAAGGCAACTGAATTTCGGCAACCGGGCATCGAAGTCGGAATGCCGCGAAACTCACCGAGTCAAAGCGTTTCGCCGTTTGCGGAAGAAGTCTGATGTAGAACAAGTAGCAGAAGCATACATGCTCAAGAGGGATCACCCGAAATTCAAAGGCAACTGAATTTCGGCAACGGGGCATCGAAGTCGGAATGCCGCGAAACTCACCGAGTCAAAGCGTTTCGCCGTTTGCGGAAGAAGTCTGATGTAGAACAAGTAGCAGAAGCATACATGCTCAAGAGGGATCACCCGAAATTCAAAGGCAACTGAATTTCGGCAACCGGGGCATCGAAGTCGGAATGCCGCGAAACTCACCGAGTCAAAGCGTTTCGCCGTTTGCGGAAGAAGTCTGATGTAGAACAAGTAGCAGAAGCATACATGCTCAAGAGGGATCACCCGAAATTCAAAGGCAACTGAATTTCGGCAACCGGGGCATCGAAGTCGGAATGCCGCGAAACTCACCGAGTCAAAGCGTTTCGCGTTTGCGGAAGAAGTCTGATGTAGAACAAGTAGCAGAAGCATACATGCTCAAGAGGGATCCCGAAATTCAAAGGCAACTGAATTTCGGCAACCGGGGCATCGAAGTCGGAATGCCGCGAAACTCACCGAGTCAAAGCGTTTCCGTTTGCGGAAGAAGTCTGATGTAGAACAAGTAGCAGAAGCATACATGCTCAAGAGGGATCACCCGAAATTCAAAGGCAACTGAATTTCGGCAAACGGGGCATCGAAGTCGGAATGCCGCGAAACTCACCGAGTCAAAGCGTTTCGCCGTTTGCGGAAGAAGTCTGATGTAGAACAAGTAGCAGAAGCATACATGCTCAAGAGGGATCACCCGAAATTCAAAGGCAACTGAATTTCGGCAACCGGGGCATCGAAGTCGGAATGCCGCGAAACTCACCGAGTCAAAGCGTTTCGTTTGCGGAAGAAGTCTGATGTAGAACAAGTAGCAGAAGCATACATGCTCAAGAGGGATCACCCGAAATTCAAAGGCAACTGAATTTCGGCAACCGGGGCATCGAAGTCGGAATGCCGCGAAACTCACCGAGTCAAAGCGTTTCGCCGTTTGCGGAAGAAGTCTGATGTAGAACAAGTAGCAGAAGCATACATGCTCAGAGGGATCACCCGAAATTCAAAGGCAACTGAATTTCGGCAACCGGGGATCGAAGTCGGAATGCCGCGAAACTCACCGAGTCAAAGCGTTTCGCCGTTTGCGGAAGAAGAAGTCTGATGTAGAACAAGTAGCAGAAGCATACATGCTCAAGAGGGATCACCCGAAATTCAAAGGCAACTGAATTTCGGCAACCGGGGCATCGAAGTCGGAATGCCGCGAAACTCACCGAGTCAAAGCGTTTCGCCGTTTGCGGAAGAAGTCTGATGTAGAACAAGTAGCAGAAGCATACATGCTCAAGAGGGATCACCCGAAATTCAAAGGCAACTGAATTTCGGCAACCGGGGCATCGAAGTCGGAATGCCGCGAAACTCACCGAGTCAAAGCGTTTCCCGTTTGCGGAAGAAGTCTGATGTAGAACAAGTAGCAGAAGCATACATGCTCAAGAGGGATCACCCGAAATTCAAAGGCAACTGAATTTCGGCAACCGGGGCATCGAAGTCGGAATGCCGCGAAACTCACCGAGTCAAAGCGTTTCGCCGTTTGCGGAAGAAGTCTGATGTAGAACAAGTAGCAGAAGCATACATGCTCAAGAGGGATCACCCGAAATTCAAAGGCAACTGAATTTCGGCAACCGGGGCATCGAAGTCGGAATGCCGCGAAACTCACGAGTCAAAGCGTTTCGCCGTTTGCGGAAGAAGTCTGATGTAGAACAAGTAGCAGAAGCATACATGCTCAAGAGGGATCACCCGAAATTCAAAGGCAACTGAATTTCGGCAACCGGGGCATCGAAGTCGGAATGCCGCGAAACTCACCGAGTCAAAGCGTTTCGCCGTTTGCGGAAGAAGTCTGATGTAGAACAAGTAGCAGAAGCATACATGCTCAAGAGGGATCACCCGAAATTCAAAGGCAACTGAATTTCGGCAAACGGGGCATCGAAGTCGGAATGCCGCGAAACTCACCGAGTCAAAGCGTTTCGCCGTTTGCGGAAGAAGTCTGATGTAGAACAAGTAGCAGAAGCATACATGCTCAAGAGGGATCACCCGAAATTCAAAGGCAACTGAATTT